>WIPJ01003037.1:131228-141231 GCA_018155075.1 Cassiopea andromeda | reverse complement strand
CAGCATTGGTCTAGGTTTTTTGACTAGATCCACTTTTAAGAACTTCATTAGCAATGTGAAAGTTAGGCTTTTTGGACCAAGAAAACAGAATGAGCAAATCTTAAGAAAAATAGCTAGAATATGACATGAATTAGTAAACTTGGAATGTTTTGAAATATGTTAAATTGCAAAAGGCAAAGCTGATAGGGCTTTTGCTAGTGCTGAAATGGGAGTATCAACTAATGTTGGAAAAAACCATAGATTGAAAACTCTGATGTTTAGCTGAAAAAACAAATGTATTGTTTGTTGTGGAAAATTCATGGTATTGTCAAATACTGGAATTTTTATTTAAGTAGATTATGTCAGATTTTGGATTCTATACAGTCGACCAATGCCATTCCCATAATTTTTTCTTGGGGAGGATGTGTAGGAGCTAAGTTTTGCCAAAAATTTTGTGTGACTTTTAGTTTCCCATCATGTCATAGTACCCAATTCTTCTTGAGTTCACAGAATACAAAAACTGAAAACATTTACTGAGGGAAATAGCTGACAAATTTTCATCCAGGGGTGCAATACTCTACACCCCACCATGGGAATGGGTTCATAGCCTCTTATAGCAAACATTTTTTGCCATGATTCTCCCTATACACTCTGATGTTTGCATGTTGAATGAAGAGAAGCTTCCTTTGGTTATTGCCATTCATAGATGTAGGAACCAAGAGCAAGGTGGCACACCCCTTACTTTTCACAAGTTTGTATTTGAAATGCTTCTTTGTGGCTTACAGAGTTGCCAGATTTGCTGGTAAGGATGCCCTGAATATATACTCCCCAAACTTCTTCAATGCTTCCTACACCCCTGGTATCACTGAACTAGTTTTAAGTGCCTTGCATCTATAATATCCCAAATTTGAATCGTTACTCAACTGCGTTGTAGTGTTTTGATTTTATCAGAGTAATGTTCCAAAGGCCTTTTAAGGTTTAAAACATTTTATGATAGCTTCTTTTCCCAAATGAATTTTTCTTCAGATCTGTAGAGTTGCAAGTGTCATCATAAATCGTGCTTACAACGAAAATAAAACTGAAAACGAAAACGTTCCTGCGTTGAGCCAAACGTTTTGCAAGTACAGTTCAGATGATGGGTTTCCTGTCATTGTTGGTGGTAAGGAAGTAAACATGACGATTCTTCAGATTTGTGGAGAAGGATACAGGGATAGAATAATTGAAAGAGAGGATGTTGTAGAAAAAGTCTTTGGGTGTTTTGAGAGGAGAAGGCCATACAGAAGTTATAAGAGAGATTTCACTGCAATCGCAAAGTGAGTTGCTTTTGGTGGCCTTTCATCCTGCCTAATGATTATTGGTTTACAGGAGTCTTACAGTACCAGACCTCCATACTCTTACATGATTTTTTTAATAGAAATTTATCATTTTGCCTGAGCTTCAATTTTCATAACTTTTCCCTAAATTGAGCCTGAGATTTTCTTAAAATTTTCTTATGTTTTATATAAATAAACTGGCTAAAACGGGTTACACTTTCTTTGTTTATCTTGTAAACTTGACTTTGACTACCATCTTTAATAGTTTGAAGTTAATAATGATGTAATATCGAATTCTGGCTAACAAAACCATTTATCTTTGGACATTGAGCCCTGTGATTTTGTTAAGATTTTGGCCATTTGAGTTTCATTTTCTCCTATACTTTTTCCTTATAAAAACCTGTATCAGCAGTACTGCCAAATTTGCATCATCTGTGCCACAAGTACAGTATATTATTTGTAAAGTTGAATTTGTGAAAAATTAAACTGAGTTTCCAATTTCCAATATTTTTAGTATAAGCCAGTTTCCCAAAATTGTATCTAGAGATTTGGATGTGATAGTTTGAATTGTAAAAAGATTGGAATGAAGCAGTCTAAAAGCGAGGAGAGAGTGGAGGTATTAGCAAGGAAACAATGGGAGTGAAGCTAGATGAAGTTGGCATTTCTAAAAAAGATGAGGTGGAAAGGAGCGATAGAAAAATGGGATAGTAGTGGGGTCATTTAATTATTGCGTGCGCACCAAAATGGCAAAACCTGACCCCCTCCCCAATCGTACGCAGATGGACGCTTACAAAGCCCCCCGTTGCGTCCGTGCTCTTATCCACCTGACCCTCCCTCCCATTTCTTACGGGAAGTTTGTTAAATAACGAATCAATAATTCCAGAAAGAAAAACACGGGAAACATTTGAGAGATAGGAAAATAATTATATCACATGTTTTATAAAACAGTAATGAGAGTTGTCACCAAAGACAGCAAAGTATGGTAAAAGTACCTTGCATATGAAAATATAACGAAATGCATGCAAGACGGAATCCCTTCCCCCTTTCGTGTGTACGTACTAAATTAATGACCCCAATGGAAAATTGAGCTGAAAGCTGTCATAAGGCGTTGTTGTATTCCTCGTATCATAAGTTGTACAAAACGTGAAATGAATTTGAGCTTGAAACTACTAACCATGTTTGCATCATTTTCAGGTGTATCATAGAAAACGACCCAAACGTTGCGAATATGACTGATGATGTGTTGGTGTCTGCCTTGACTTATCGAAATGATAACTTGGCATCATTTCTTATTGAAAGTAGATCCCAGAAAGCAAGGTAACCATTATTCTAATAGCACAGCGGTCAGGTCTTTAATGGTTAAAGCCTCCGACTAGAGCCAAATTCTCAACAAACTACTCTTGCACATAAGTTTAGGCCACTTTTCCGTCTCTTGGAGCATTTTTAGCATCCTTGCTAAATGAACCCTGTAAGATTGGTTTCATCTATTTTCGTAGCTCTGACCGCCATGCTTTATTTGATAAAGAAATGCTTTCCACATAATGTTGAGTACCATATACTATTCTCCCCCCCCCCTCGATTATCAGTTTTTTGAGATTTTTTCCAAACACACCCATTTATAAATTTTAGACTTTATGAGTGGAGATCACTTTTTTCTCAGAGTTTGAATTGACCGAATTAGCGAAAAGTGTCATTATGCAAAAGTAGTTTAGTTTCTTTGTTCTCTATTACCCAACCGACTCCCCGTGTATTCAAACCCTCCAGTAATTCGGCATTCTAGAGCAGTGGTCCCCAGCCACCTGGTCGCAGACCGGTACCGGTCCGTAGATCAATTGGCACCGGTTCGCACAAAAATGACTTTCCTATCTTCCACATCAGTCATTATGACATTTCTTAGCATCACAGTGAAAGCATATGCACAGTCAGGCATATGCACCGTCATTGAATGTACTCTATTTTGGTATATATGTACCCGATCCATTGTAGTAACGTGCAAAAGCTGATGACTGAAACATGAATGTACCAATTATATTAGCTCCGCTGTCTTGACAGAGTCCTTTACAACTAAGGAAATAAGCTATGATTTAAGAATAAAGAATCTCCTCCAGATACCGAAAGTAACAACATCGTCGTATGGTTGTTGTTCCCTATCGTTTAGAGGTAGTATTCTATGGAACACTGTCAGACAGTAAAATATCTGCTCGAAATATCAAAAGGTTCAAAACAATGATCAAAAACTGGAAAGGAAAAGTTGTTGGTGTATTATATATAAATGAAACTTGTAATTGAATAGTTGGTTTAATTAGTTTACTTTGAACTATATTTTTACCAACTGTAAATAATTTTTTTTAAACTTCATCATATATATCATATTAAAATCTACAAATACAAATCTCACTAAATAGGTAATCTGTATTTGGCTGGCTTACAATGATAAACTAAATTAAAAACAAAACACATATGAAATAGATTATAATAAAAGAAAAATACACACTAAAGTATTTCAGTACAGAAGCAGTAGTAATATCAACTTATCAACTAGCGTGTTCAGCAGCTGAAAAGCTGTGGGTTGCACCATGCTTTGTTTCTCATGCAAGATATGTAGAAGGTCTTGCGAATAGCAATAGTAGATAGCTTAGGAATAATGAAATTGAGATCTTGACTATCAAAACCTAGTTTAGTACACATTGTGAGGAAGAATTGATTATAATAATAATAATAATAATTATTATTATTGGTGGAATGAACTTTCTATGCCCACTCCTTGAGCTGCGATAGCAATGTCTGACACTGACCGTTCCGCGGCGATATAAAGGTTGGGGACTACTGTTGTAGAGAACATGCGCAAAAGCTTCTTCTGAGAGATGTAGGCTTTCTCCGCACGTTTTTGTTTTTGATAAATATAATAAGAAAAGGGGAAGTTCAACTGTAGATCATGTAGATGAAGTCTTGCTTTTTGCTATCTTCTTCTTGTAATTTTTATGCATGAGCATTTTAGTCATTGAAGAAGTATTTTAGTAATTTAGTAATTGGTTACCGTTGGTTGATGCCTTTGTAACTAGCAGTGAAAGTGTACATAATTCCAACAGTAAAGAATGTGTTCACAATAGTAATAATAACAAAATTAGGATAACTTTAGATAATGCCCAGTGTAATGTAGGAATTACCATTTCATCATCAAATACCCTTATCTCCAATGCTTCATGTAAGTAGGAAAAACATGTTATCTCTTTCTTTATCGTGTTTTTAGAACAAGGAAAATTTTTGAGCATCAAGGAAAGGACCCCCAGAAAATTAGCTTTAAAGACATAATAGAAGATCCTAGCATGAAGGTAAAACTATTTTTAACTAGTTTAGTTGCTGTAACTGTCTTTAGATTCAAATCTAATATGGTACACTTCCGTGTTATCGAAAAGGACTTCCGTAAATTGAAAAGAAGTACTGCATTAAGGCTGGCATCCATTGCAGCGCTTTCGGTTGCGAAGGCACAGCCCTCAACTCTCAGGCATGCGCAGCAAGAAAATAATGAGGTAAGAGACGATCGCGTGCTGTCATATCTGAGAGCTATGGGGATTGAACCTCTGTCTACTTCCAGGTGTACTTCTCGCGCGAATGAAAGCGCTCTAATGGAAGCCAGCCGTTATCGAGAAGAACTATCACATTATTGAGAAGAGCTACTGTATTATCGACAAAGCTATCATATTATTTAGAATTACTGTATTATCAAGAACTTCCGTGTTACCGTATTGTGTCACCGTATTACCGACTAGAAGTCAAAGGACTTTGTCATATCTCCATTTAAGGTATTCACACTAGATTCTTGTCTATTGATTCGGAAAGTCATCGACAAAACGAAGAATGTAAGGTAGTGCTAACAAAGACGCCTCGTGCGAACAAAGTCGATGACTCACTTGTCGATGAAGGAGATCATGTTCTACTTTTGTCGATAGATCGATAGAATTTCATTTTCGTCGGCTTGTTTCCTTATTTTTCAATATCGCAGCACGGATAAATGTTTCAAGCATCTTTTTTTCCTTGCTTCGTCCATCACGTACAGCGCGCAAACAGTTTTCCAAAATTAGTTCCTGTAGACAAGTGCCTATCCGACGTCCTCCTTTTTCGATGAATGTCTGAATCTGTATGATTTTCCGCTTAGATTCAAGTCAGGCCAGAGTACTAGACACGCCCATTTGGTTGGCGGAATAGAAGTGCCCAAAGGGGCTCTAAATAAATTCAAAGAATCTAATTCATATAAAATAAATGCGATAAACGAAATGAAAATGTATGAAAACAATGTTGATTGCAAGTCCTTCCTATATACTTCTTGACTTGCCGCTGCGAAATTCCTAAAAGTCCGATCAGTTGTGAGTTCGAATACTTCAGAGTTCCAATTCTGTGAGAGTTCATCTCTAGAGTTCCAATTCCGTAAGAGTTTCATACCAATAAATAAATGCAGTTCCGATTCTCCGCTTTAATCATAATGTCGATTCTTGATTCTTGATTAAATTCTTTTCGCTTTAAGGCCTGTTTAAACGACCCAACATTTCACCCAAAATTTACCTAACACTGGTGTTGGGTGAAATGTTGGATCGTGTGAACACCATGTTGGATCACCCAACAATGACATCTACATGTTGGGTGAAGTTTGATTCTAGTCAAAAATCTTGGGTAACTGTAGCCAACAATTCCATGTTTTTCAAATGTTGGATGAAATGTTGGGTCGTTTGAACATCTCAGCCAACATTGCTGGCAATGCGCATGCATTCTCCCTTAAAAAAAATTGTGCGCTATTTGTATTTTGATCGTGGTTCCCAGTCTCAATTGCACACATTCTTCACAGGGTATTCAAATCATAACCTCCATAGAAGTGTTGGATGAAATGTTGGGTCATTTGAACACCTCTCCCAATATTTGTAAAATTCGTTGGCTGAAATATTGGGTGAAATGTTGGGTTGTTTAGACAGGCTTTTACTTCTTAAATTCACTTCTCAATTCATTTCTCAATTTCTTCTCAATTCCCTTCTGACGAATTTGTCCAATAATTTTTTAAATTAATTTATTTATAACGATATCCCTTAAGCATACATACAAGTATAAACTTAATTACATACAATTAAGCAAAATTTAAATAGCAAAGAAATAAAACCGCTGATCTTACAGGGAGTCGTTCTTTTGAGGGAGCATAGATTAGTTTTCATTGCTCATCAAATGTCTTCTTAGATGGCTTTTGATCAGACTTAGCGATGACAGTTCTCTTATATTATTTGGAATATCATTCTAGGCCCTAATGCCAGTATGTTGAAATCCTTTCTTGGAGAATGCAAGTTTTGCTTTTGGAATATGCAGGTCTTTATCATTTCTAGTATTGTAATTAGATAAAGATGATTTAAATTGGAAAATATTCCATAAGCTTTCAGGTCATAGCTTATTGAGAATCTTATAGGCTAAAGCTGAATGATCAAAGCGAATAAGGTTTTCAACATTTAGCCATTTTTTAGGCCACAGGTCCGTAAATCTTGCACTTTTGATATTTGATACAGCCCTATTTTTAGGACAATGGGTAATCTTCAAATGTATGTATTTGATTCAAAGTCAGTGAATCAATAAAAATTCAACTCAATAACCAGAGATTTAGGGCTAGGCCCACTTTTCCTACAGAAGCTATAGACAAATATCTATAGTGTTAACTTAGCATTAGAGACAGGATTTAAGCAAATGGACTTGTCATGCTTTCCGATGAGGGTCGAGTCCAAAGCTTGACCCCGGGGAGGGGGCATCTGATTCATCTTATTGTCTTTATCATGTGAGAGGTTTCTTACCACAATTGTTTGCCATAGGAAATATTGCCGTTTGGGAGGCCCCCCACCCCTTAGATCCGCCTCTGTATCCGTTTGTTACTATTTAGATGTTTTGCATTGCATTCAACTAACATTTGGTCCTAAAGTCCTAAAAATCCTAAAAATCTTTTACCTTTTTTCTTCAAAACCCTAAATTATTCATAACGTTTAACAAGAAACCCTAAATTTTCTAAATTTTTCCAGAGTTCAAGTCTAGCAACAGATATTATTAATGACATTAAAGAAAACGCTAAGTAATAAAGTTGTCTTAAAACATAGCACATCATTCTAACAAACTTCTTGAACATGTAAAATGTGAACTTAATCCTATTGTATCAGTATTTCTCAAATGGTTGGGCGCGCCCCTCTTGAGGAACGTGATGTGGCGCTAGAGGGGCCACGTCTGACCCTGGGAATAGGTATACTTTTATATAGTGGCCTTACTTATAGTGAGTAGGAAGGGGGCGCTAAATATTTTCTCTTTACATAGTGCTTTGCAAAATGTAATTGAGAAGCATTGTGTTAGATGAATAAAGCAACTTGTGAAGCACGAAGCAAGAAATTACCAAAATTGACAAACAAACACTTTGAAGGTACTATACACTGTGTTAGAGGACATTTTCAAGCTGAAAACATCTTTAAACGTCATAAAAAGTTTACCTATAGTCTGAAAAAAGTCCTAAATTTTGGCAAAAATGTGTCCTAAATTCCTAAATAAAAAATGAAAAGGAGCACTGGGAGGCCTGAACTAATTGAAAAGAGCAATGCTTTGCTAGAGATTCTACTTTCCATTTTCCTCTTTGCGTTTTCAGCTTACTTTATTCTTTTGTATAGAAAACTGTTGTGGCAGTGTTAGATTGTCTATACAGCGAGGAGATTGGGATGACGTTGCACCCTGAAAATGACCAAGAAGAAGGAGGGAAACTAGCTGTTACGGACGATCCAGTGCGATATCACTTTTTCTACCAAATCCTTGATGGAGATGAGAAGGGTAGACCTCCACTTAGGACGAAAGCACATTCGATGTCACCAGCACAAGCAATGGTTCACAAGAGAAAATTTTTTAGAAACAGGGACTTCAATCTCTATTCAAAATCGTGTCTTCAAGCACTGTGCCAGAGTAAGCATAAGGTATATTCTCTGTTTTCATTTTGTGCCAATGAAGTACCTTTGGAACAAGTTAGCATGTAGAACTAGCACTATTCAGTTTTAGCAAGCGCTCCAAACAGGGTCCAGTACAGGTTTTGGAAAGTTTTGGGAAGTTGTGAAAGTTGAAAATACCATTTTCCAGGACTTGGAAAATTTTGGAAAAGAGAAGATTTTCAAAATGGCTATGGAAAAGTGTTGGACTATTGTTTTGAAAGATTCGAAAAATAGCCAAAAATGGATGTAGCTTATTATTCTATTAAGCACCGTATATGTTACGTTTGTTCATTTTACTATTTATAATAGAAAAGATAATCCACCACAAAATTATATAATCATTTTGCTTTTATTTTGGGGTCATGAAATTCAAATGAGAATGAATTTCATGCTTTTCGAAATTTGGTTTTTTGCTTTGGAAAAGTTTTCGAAAAGGTTTGGAAATTTTGAAAAGAGTTTTTACGAACCTTTCGAAAGCAGCCAATCCCATCTCACTTTAAATTCCTCTTACAGGCTACCATTCATCACCCAGTCGTTAGAACATTAGCAAGAAGGAAATGGCAACTTTATGGCGAAAGGAGAATATGGTATGCTTTTCCATCAAATTATTACGTAATTATCCTAGTATTAAGCTTGAAAACCTACAAATCTCTTAGTCCCTTTGAAGGGTTGTGTGAGTCTGTTGTAGCATGATTTTGAGATACTTCATGTAATATTTTTGCTTGGTGTAGCTGTGCGTAGGTGCTGTTAAAGGATAATTTCTAATGATTCCCTAATAGCTCATATTATCATATATTTTGCGTTATCTTGCTAGGGATAGAAAATAGCTTGTGCATGTCCATATATTTTTCCAGCAGGAAAATACAAGTTTTTCTTCTTTTCATTGATGTAGTATATCTTCCCCATCGAGAGATGACTTCTTATCTATAAAATAGATTTTCACTGCACAAATAAATAAATAAATAAATAAATATATATATATATATATATATATATTTATTTATTTATTTATATATCTGTGTATATATGTATGTATGTATGTATGTATGTATGTATGTATATATATATACACATATATTTATATATATATATGTATGTATATATACATACATATATATTTATACACATATATGTATGTCTTTAGACATTCATATGTATGAATATTTTCTGTATTCTCGTTCACAGGATCTACGCATTTTCTTTCGTATTTTTTCTCGCACTATTCGTAACTGCGCTGGTGCTGGCTGCAATATCAAAAGACCCCAGAAAGTACCCACAGAGTGTTGATCAGTTTAGAGCATTTTGTGAAATCCTTACAATTATTTTTGCTGTGGTATATCTTGTGTTGGAACTCGATCAGATGGTCAAGTAAGTTTTACATTGAGGTTTTTACTTTGTTTTGCTTATCTTGCACGAGATTATTGGATTCGCTTGGTCATATCTATGCCAACAACCTTGTGAACATACATACTCCCAAATGCCAAATAAACGTCCCCCCGCTTGTTAATTTTTCGATTTTTTCCAACCGCCCGGATCTTATTAGGGCCCCCGTTTATTCATTTTAAGGAAATTGACTTTTTTACAAACCCTTCATTTAATTTCCTTTCTTTGTTTGTACTATTTACGGCCAATTTTCATGGCAAAATGGCGTACTGCTGGAAATATTTTAGTTTTATGCTCAATGACTACCTGTTGTTGCTCTTTCCGTCCTTGTATACTCATTTAAAGCCT
>WIPJ01003037.1:108869-122609 GCA_018155075.1 Cassiopea andromeda | reverse complement strand
TATATATATATATATATATATATATATATATATAAATGTAAATATGTATAATTGTATGATTGAAGCTACTTCTAAGAATAATGGAAACGCCTTATTGGGGTTTTCACGCTTATAGACCAAAGGGTGCAATTTAATGCTAATATATGCGTGATACTAATATATGCACGTGCGAGTCTATCTGCACGTGCAATTTTTCAAGATTCAAGAGCCTTTTGCTTCGTTCCGAGTCTGTTTATAAAATTATTAGGCCTGCTTTTAGGTAGCTCACCCAGTCCTCAAAGTTGCAGAGGAGTCATACACTATCTTCATAACGCCTCTATGGGAGAGGGGGGTCCTTTGATTTAGTACGAAGCGTTACAGAAAAAACAGAGGGGAGAGGGGGTATTTACATAGTACCGTTACCTAACGCTAGAGAGTTTTCAGGTCAGCCATTTTCAGCAGTGAACAAGCGTTTTTGTCAATTCGACTAAATTCTCCCTCTGGAAAATACATTCACGAGCGTTTTTATGCAAAACATGCACGTCTCTTTCACAAAAATGCGTGATCTTCTATTAGCCATTCGTAATTTGAGAGAGCTTGGTGAGAACATTCCTTCTGCACTCCCCATACCTAATCTACATCTATTTCATCTGACGGCAGGCTGAAAGTGTATTCCACCCGTTCATATGATTGACATTGGAAAGACAACATTTGTAGGGGTGGGGGGGGGGTAACACGATTTTATTACGTAACAGTAGGGGGGAGTCGAGTCTTGTGTTACGGAGCGTTACAGAGGAGCGGGTAGGGTCTGGAAAATGGAAAAATTCGCGTTACATAACGGGTGAATGACCCCAAATCTACTATTTTATGGTCTTTTGATATCTATGAAGCTACTCCGTAAGGACTGGAAACAGAACGTTGGTTTCTCGACAGAAAAGTAAAGACTGCGAAGCATTTCCATTTAAGTAATTGCTTACGGTTATTTTACAGTCAATTTTGAACACCTCAGAGCACCTTAAACTTAATGGTTTTCAGTACCTAACACAAATCATATAGACAGAAATAATCCCATTTTATTACACTGAGCAGAGATGAAATTTAATGACTTAATCAAGTAATTGCTTGATGTTTAAGCATTCTAATTCGCTTTTTGAGCCTTTGACTAATTCTTTTGCTGATTAGGTTTTAAGTTCACAGTTGCTTAGGTACATGCCATTGTGTTACAAATAACACTCATAAGTATAGTTAAATTAACATCTCCTCATTATCTAGTAAATACGTTTGTCCTATAGCAGTTGCTGATGAAATAGTACGATTTATTGCCAATATTATCGACTGTCTGAGCTCAGCTACCAATACCTTGTTCTAGTTCATGTGCGTAGGAACAGGACGCTCATTATAATGCTATCGTAGTCTAGCCTTCCATTAAAGCTAGGTTAGGTCCCAGCTCCTTTTTTACGGTACTCCTTCCCGCCTTTGCTTTGTGCTTTGTTTAGTCGTGAGATTGAGCAATGCGACTTTTAAGTATCGTTGATAATCTCGCTACATGATGACAGGAGTGATTTTGATTATATTCCTTCTGCATAGACACGTGCCCCCACCTTTCGAGAATTTTTATGTTAAGTTCCCCTTTACAGCCCACAGCGTTGCCCTTTTTTCCTTATGAGGGTGCCCCTGCATGGGTGTGTCCCTCTTTTTGAATGCTACATCAATTGTCTAATTCCAGCTTAGTATCATGTTATAGTTTTTATTCGTTCTCATTCACTTCATCGTTTTTTAGTGCTGTCGGAGTTTACTCAAAGACGTTGACAATTCTGGTTAAAAAAGACCTGAAGATATTTGGAATCTTCTACTTCTTTGTCTTTTTTATGTTCTGCAGTGCCATTTTCATGGCTCTCAAGGCATCTAGCCGATCAATTGGCTTTAGTCACGCTGATGTTAGGTAATGATCACCAATCAGGCTCTATTCTTGTGTTTACAGAACATCAAATAGTAATTCCACGACATCGAAAAGCTAATTTCTGCCTGTTGTGTCAATATCATATTACAAATAATTATTACTCTACCAAGTCGAAATTCGCTTAATTTTGTGATTACTTAAATTCGATTTTTGATTGCGAAACAGTTCTTTTTAGTTTTCACCTGTCACATTTGCTTGATAAGTAGTCGGTTTTTGCTACCTAACCGTTGGTACTTGCTGAATTCGGCAGATCCTCCCTCGTACAGTGACTGGAATAGGGTCGTTCTTTATAGGAGACAAACACGCTATGCTTTTGTTAGCTTTCTAATTTATTACTGAACTAGAGAGCGATCTAGATACGATTTGACGCAAAGAGCTGTATAGAGTTATATATAATTGTCAGTAAATTATGTTTGTCCTTAGTGAAATGTATAGACTGTGTTATCCTCACTTTTAGTGGATTCTCAGATGTCCTTTTTCGGGAAATAAGATCACTTGTCCAATCAGAAGGCTTCTCATCCACATATACTAATTACAGGTATTTTCTACCCATATTTTCATTTGATTGGCAAGTATTTCTATTTCCGTTAGCATTCCCGAGTATTTCTTATTTGCAATTTCATTTTACAGCAGAGAAAAATATGTAAAAAGTATTATCGCTATCTATTGTTACATGCCATCCTGTTGTCTTCTTCCCATTGGTTCTTGTTTGAGAGTCCACGTGATTACGGGAACAATCCTATTTGAATGGCGAATATGTAGTATTTTAGTGGTTACGTTAATCTTTCTACGTGTGTTTTTGCTAAGAAATGTTTCTATATGGAACACGAGGTGTCAGTTTAAGACAAATAAAGGTCCTTGGTGATGACGTCCTAAAAATCTATTTTTTAGAATTTTCGTATTTCGACAAAATGGAGTGAAAGCGCACCTCAAGATAGGCGTGTGTTTACAATTTTAGATAAATATTGCCAAAGTGGACTAAAATACGACCATTTCAAGACAGAAAACTTGCCATAAAGACTCAAAATACAGTAATTTGATAGTAACTATTTCATTCATTTCATTTCAAATATTTTAGGAGGGCGACCCTTCAGCAGTGCTGGTTTTCAAGGGGCCCTCCATAACATACATTACAAAATAAGCATATCATCAACTAAAGTGAACCTAGAGCGGTCCTAAAAACGTTAACTAAAATTGATATCAACGATAAAAAAATAATGCATCAGAAGAAGAAGAATCAAGGTTTAAAATGACTATATGCTATATAAATTTTTAAAAAACAGTCAGGGGTGATGCCAGCTGTCCCTCAACAGAGAGGCTATTCCAAGTCGTAGCACCTCTGAAAGAGAAACATTTTGGGCCAGTTTTCGTGCTTGTCTTAGGTAGTCTCAAATCAGTTTGTGTGTTTCTTAAGCACCTTGACGTTAGCTGGGATGCTCTGGTGAACAGATTACACATATATGGAAGGGCTGATTCACGGAGGGATTTATAAGCCATGTGTTAGTCTCACTAATGATCAGCTGATCTATGGTCTTCCAGCCTCTTTAATAAGCGGCTGGCAAGGGGTTGTCAAAGCTACTACCAGTTACAATGCGGGCAGCACGATTCTACAACTTTTGCAACTGATTAATCTCAGTGACACTAGTACACCACCAGACTAAGCAACAGTCGAGAAAATGTGGTTCAATATTCCCTGTGTATAAGGTTCTACGCAGTGGTGTGCCGAGACACCTTCTGTTGGGGGGGGGACATTCTGAACAATTGACCAACTATTGTTACTAAATTTTTACTAAGAAAAGGTAACAGAAAATATTGTGGCCAACCCTCTTGCTGCCTGGCTAGCTTTTGACCAACCCTCTTGCAAAATTTGAAAATATTAGGGGGCACGACGCCCCAACGCCCCCCATCAGACCTTCCCTGGTCCTAAGTGCCTCTTCTGGTAGAAAGGGCTTAGCGTACCCTACAACCTAACTGCTTTTGAGACCTTAGACGAAGTTACTTTAATATGCTCCTTCAAATACAGGGAATCATCTATCTGAGCACCAAGATATTTAGTTTTTGAATAACCTCGAGTTCATCTACCCGAATCTTTAACCTTAAAGATTCATTTTTGCTTTTTAGGGCTTTTAGCTTAGGTTTTGTAGAAATAAAGGTAGGATGAATTTTCACGACACTAAGTTGAAGCTCATTGTCTTTTAACCAGTTATCAACATGCGTAAGATCTTCATTGATAGCCTCATTTAGCAGAGAGATATTGCTAGACTGGTGGTAAAAACACGTATCATCAGCAAATATGGACATCCTTGAATTTTAGACAGCCCTTGATAGGCCATTGATGTAAATAAGAAATAAAAGAGGTCCAAGACATCAGCCCTGAGGTACAGTCAACACCATTAACCCTAGTATATTGCTTACGATTGGAGAAGTAGGCTTTAAACCTCGCTAAATACCGACCTTGAGTACAATAGTATTCCAGCTTTTGGCAAAGTATATCATGGTCGACAGTGTCGAAAGCCTTTTCGAGGTCAATGAAGACTAACCCTATTAAATTTCCTAGATCCATCCCATTATACCAGTCATCAGTGCTCTTAACTAAACTCGTTACAGTAGAATCAAGGCGCAAAACCCTGATTGCTCAGGAGAGAAATACCTATTATCGTTCATGTGTTGGTATAGTGGGTTGGCGATAAGCTTTCCAAAGAGCCTTGCGATGACTGGTAGAACAGAAATTGGGCGATAATTCGACACTTCAGCCTTATCACCTTCCTTAAAGATTGTTATGGCCCTGAAAAATTTCCACAGGTCTGGAAACTGGCTTGTTTCAATTGACATGTTAAATAAATCAGCCAATGACTTTTCAATAAAAGGCTTGGCTAGCTTTAAGAAGTAGCAGGAAATGAAATGTTGTCCTTCCCAAAGCCCTTAGTAGTTTTGATCTTGGCAATTGCGAATTGAAACTTAACACTACTATTGTTTTTAGTAGCTTCACCAGAGGGAACAGGGTTTAGAACTGCATCTATTTTACTAGCTAGCTTCTCTCCAATTGTACAAAAGAAATTATTCATTGCATTTGAGATTGCAGTTTTGTTTACAAAGGTATGCTCAGTATCCTTAGGACAATCAATGTTGCTAGATTTTGATCTTTTGTTCAATAAATAGCTCATTGATAGTTTTCCAAGACTCTTTCATGTTCCCTTACATCCAGAGATTTTAGCAGAGAAATACCGTCGCTTAAGCTTGATATTTAGAGAATTAACCCTATTTGGAGCCTGTCTGTATGCATCCATGAGAATTTTTGGTTTACTTTTAAGAGCGGCTGTTTTTCGCCTATCCCTAGTTCTCATTAGACGCTTGACGTCTTTACTAATCCAAGGACAATATCTCTCAGAAACGCGTGTTTCCTGTAACGGTCCATTTTTTTCTATGAAAAAAGAAAACAAGGAAGACCAATTATTGACAAGCATATCTATATCATCTCTCTGCTGGAAGAATGGACCCCAGCATCTGCCAGGAACGTCAAACAGGAATTTTTTTCACTAAAATGTTTCATACTCCTAGTTTTTATCTTTTTATGATCATTTTCAATTGTACCATTAATTTTCGAATGCAGTAGACCATATAATGATCACTCAGAGAAACGACATGGATTCCCACTTTTATAATGCTTCTAGTACTTGTCATGGCAATATGATGAATGATTGTTGCCGTTTCAAGGGTGACTCTTGTCGGTTCCTCAACAAGCTGTACCAGATTAAACAACCTATAGACATTTGCCATATGTCTAGCATTGTTGTCAATTTGCTGATCACTATCTGTCTTTGTAAAATCACATTTCAACATTCAATTGCCTATATCTCGGTCATTATTTTTCAGATCGAGCTGGAATTTTTCTCTAGTAGCTATTTCTATGTGCTTTTTCAGAATTTTCTAGTTGCCAAAAGTATAAACTTATAAAACTAGAATTATTGTGACGTCACAGTAATGAACTCTATTAGGAACCATTTAAGAATATAGGCAGGTTGAACTTCAAGTGATACTTGAGCACATTGGTTTTCCAAGAAAAGCTTTGAACGAACTGGAAGCAATTTGTTGACAACACGCATTACACACTTCATAAAATTTAAAAATTCCATTTCTTATATCGCAGTAGCATACTCTGGATTGTTGTTATTATTGGAAGTTTGAAGAATATATGAAGCAATTGAGAAACATCTATGGCTGTCTTTAACAAGATAATGAGGAACATCCAGGCTGAAGGCAGAAGTTTGATTCTTATAAAAAGGGCCTCTAGTTTCGTATCTTTTAGCTACATATTTAGCATTGCTTCCTTTTCTCAATAGCCCTTGGTATTTAGCATTCAAACTTCAGATTTGTGATTTGTGTGAGGTCCTTACCATTCCTTTCTTTTTCTACTAGCAAAGACATGTACTCATTGCTTTACATTCTAGCTGTCTTTGAAATTCTTTCTTATTGGTGTATTGACAACAACACTACTGATATACGCTTATAGTCACTGAAGTCTCCTCTCTTCTTCCACATAAAAATCCGTATTGACTGGAGTTTTAGATTCTTAGTTTGAGCTTTTCACCATAAACCCCCACCTTCTGAGCATAACTTTTGAATATTTAGACTTATGGTTCCTAGGATCAAGTTCCTGTTTCTAAGGCAAGCACTTCACGAACCTCATGGAGTGATTTCCTCCAGTCCTAGTTGGGGCACCTACTTTAGGCCAAAATCTGTTGTTGCGTAGGTTTTTAGAAAAACCTGCCCTACAGTCGTAGCTAAGTGACAAGATTTAATTCAACGATGTAGTTTGCAGCTGCCGGATTAAGGATGTTTATTATCAGTTTTTATGGCTAATTTATTTATATTGATGTTGCACATCTGGCACTTCTTCAATGTCGTATGCGTGAAAGCAATTCCATAGTTTTTCTGTATCTGGTGAGCAGAGCATTCACGAGCTGTTTTTGAATAATCTCTATAGGATTATTCTCGATAGTTTTGGCATTCATGTAATTGAATTTCACGCATCAAATTTCCGTTCTTTTGGCAGTGAAATTATGCTAGATGCGTTGATTTTTTGCTAGTCTTGTGCTGGGAATGGGTTTATTGACGTGGCACGTGCGTACATTTTCTCAAAAGCTTCGAACCTCTCCCCCTTATTGGCAAGAATATGCTTTTTGCCAACCGCTCGCCCCCCTCATGCGTACATACTATGTAAATATCCCTGAATGTGTCCGAAACACAACCAAGACCACATACTATGCAATCAGGTACCATCCATGTCACTGTGATAAGTCTCCTTCTTGAGAGGTTTCTCCTTGGATTTATGCGCCTCCGTTTCTACACTGGAATTTATTTTAGAGTAAACTTTTTATAAGAAGCCCGCGTTTTTTATTCAGTTTCAAATTCTTAAATTCTCCTGGAAATGAGGCAGAATTTTCTTGAGATGCTCTTACTTTTCCTGGCTAAAACGTGATGATATTACTTGTTGTTAAATGTTTGATCCTTATTATTGCAAGAAGGTTAAAAATAATAGGGAAATATTAATTTTGAAAGCTAAGAATCGGAATTTGAGCCTTGTTATTGTCTTGAGATTTTGATCTTGTGAGTCTTGGGTAAATGATTTTTCAGGCAGCTTTAAGGTTGGGTATACAATTTTTTTATCTTATAAAGGTTGGGTATGAGCGAGGTAGCATAGTGGTTAGAGCGCAAGCCTCCCATGCAGAAGGCCTTCGGTTCGAGCCCGACTCGATGCCCTGACTGCTCGCTCACTGCTTACCCAGCAGCAAATGGGTACCCAGTGGGAACACTGAGGAGATAAAGGCGGCGAGGAAAGGAACTGACCACCCTACCTCACATGTCGATGGCTCAGCATAAGTGTCCTCTCTAACAGGCTCTCCCCTACGTACGAAAGTATAAGGGACTACCTTTACATAAAGGATGGGTAGCATACTTTTAATATCTCTATATTGGTTGGGTAACTATTATATTTATAGTGCACAAGGTTGGGTAACAAAAACAATTACTCGATTCTCTTCAGTCCCAACCTGAGGTATAGATAATTAGCGGCCCCTAAGCAGGTCCTTAGCTTAGTGCCGCTTTAGCCATTGGGCAATGATCTAGCACTTCAACTCAGGGAAATCTTTGTATAAGGGAGCAGTCATTAAGTTTGACAGGTACCGGGGCAGAAGCAAATCAGTGAAAGTACCAAAAAGTTTTATATCCCATAGAAAATATGCAAAAAGAGTTCATAACCCCACAATAATATGCGAAAATGTTTCGTACCCCCACTTATTAAAGTTTATTCCTCTGCAAAACCTCAGGGTGGAGGGGTAGCTTACTAGATGTAGGATACAGGGACGTGCCATTATTTATGGGTCCCTTTTTTCCTGAAAAGTGTGGAACTACGGGTATTTGTTTCTGAAATTTGTGCAGAATTATGGGTGCCAGCTTAAGAAACATGCAAACTTGTGAGTAAAATTGTGGGAAAATATTACAGAATCATCATGTGGGAAACCTGTCACTAGCAAACTGAATATCCAACTAGAAATGAACTCTTTAAACCAACCAAGGCTGCTCCTCAAACACATAGTTAGATTCTAACCTATTCTCCCCATTAACTAAACCCAAAATATGCAATTGAGTCTCTGGTTTATGTTGCAAGCAGAGAAAATAGCATCTGGTGATCACTGCTAAAGCAATAGAAAGTTACTAGATTCCTCTCTTGCTATATGAAGGAATTGAAATAAGGGGCACATTAGAAGAAGCTGAAGAGCAATTTGGCAGTAGCAATAGACAATTCAGTTCAAATCGAAAACATTTTAGAGTAACCAAGATTGTGCTTTAAGCATATGGCTAGATTTTACCCTATTCTCCCAACAATATGGATTTATTCCATGATTTCTCTTGAAACTAGTAGAATAACATGTGCCTTTCACTATAACAACAGTTGAAATTTACTTGGATTGAAAGTTAGACTTCTCACCGTAATCATGCTATTATTGGAACAAATTTTGACGAATAGCTTACAAGTCTGTAACAATAGCAAAGTTATGAAAGGATGCATTTGCTGCAAGCTTTTGAGTTGTACTTGCTACAATTTTGTGACTACATCACTGACCATGATAATTTACCTAGTCCTTTCAATTTTGCATGAAATGGCAAGTTCTAGTCTATGTTTGTGCTTTTCAATCTCCAGTGAGCTGGCCATATACTGTACTCTTCATCTACTTCTCTTGCTCAAAAACGTCATTGAAATTTATCCTTTTATTGTATGAATAGCAGTTCTTCACCATTTTGTTGTAAAACCACTACTTTGAGCACAGAGTTCTTCCACATCTACTACTCGTTTATTTTGGCCTAATTACTCGTGAATTCTAGCATGGACGCGAGGCTCCCAAATCCTAAAAGAATGGGCATTTGCCTTGCAAGGGTTTCCAGTGGGACCCGTATCTATCCAAGTATCGGTAAGGAAATATATTGAATTGCTATTTCTATTTCCTTATGCAAGTGATGATCTCCCTCCCCCATGCAGTTGCTGGGTGAACTTAGGCATTGCAGATAACTTTCTCCAATTGAAGTGCAAGTCATGCAAATTATAACACACCAAAAACTCTTTATTTCATCATCATATTTATTGCGAACAAGGTTAAATTTGCATTGGCTTATTGGCATTCCTTCTCTGCATTATGATTTGCTGGAAATGTCTCCTTTTGGAGATGGTCTCTATTCCTTTGGAATTCATGTTTACAGAACTAATAACCGATACTCTAGTTTGGAAAAATTTAAAAAAAAACTTGAAAATTGTTATACTAATTCGAAGAATTCCTGAAGCATCTTAGAATTTAATAAGGATTTTTTTCTTGTTAATGTGCAAGTTAGTATGAATTATCGTTGTGAAGCTTTTCATAACACATGCAGTATGTGCAGAGTATCTACACCCTTGAGTTGGAAAGTTGACTATGGGGCTCCTTTTCTACAGATTGACTTAGATAACACTCTGGATCATCAACGTGATCAATTAAGATAAAGTTTCCTGCATTAAATGCCAGTTTAGTGGCACTATCTAGAATGAAGAGTACAAAGAGCCAGTGGAATTTGGAGACAAATGCATTGTATCTCTTGATTTGTTTGCATGAGGTAACAGGAAATCTCACCCCAACCAAAGATTTTCCAGCAGCTATTATAACACTGTGCAATGCCAATTTGGAGTTTGATCATGAGTCCCATACTTTCAAACAATCTGAGCTAGAACCGGATGCTGTTGATGAGACAGTTTTAGAACACTTGAATATCAAATGGTGTGTAAGCACACAGGGTTGGAGCTCAAAGGACTGAAATGCAGGAAGTAAGTTTGGTGGAACATTTAAGGGAATCATTGAATCAAGCACTATAGCTGATGGTATTTGTAGGTCCCACAGGGGAAGAGCCATAAGCAACCATTTGCATTTAGGAAATAGGATGATACAATAGCAACTTTGATCAGATGCCTATCAGGCCTAAGGCCAATGAGATAATAGTATCTTTGGTGTTGCATTACAGCAAAGTTTTTGCATTGTCTTATATTTGGTATTGTATTGGGTTGCTATTTTGTGAGTTGCTGATTGGGCTCCCTCTATCACTTGGATCTGGGTTGTTGAAAAAGTGAAGTATGTGTAGCATTGAGATTTTCACCAAAGGGCATACAGTTTTGTCAGGCATCTAGAAATTTGCTCAATGAATTATGGCTATGGATTTTAAAGTATTTGCAGAATTGTAGGTATTATTTTTCACAAATGTGCGGAATTATGGATCACATTTTTTTCATATATGGGCAGAATTGTAGGTCAAATTTCCACAAATATTGGCAGAATTATTGGTCTAACTTTTGAATCAGAATGGCACATCCCCATCCAAGCTAGGCTTAGTTACCCACCCCCTGAGGCAAAGCACCCCTAATAACTAGAAGTTTCTTCACCTACAGCCAGGAAAAACGTTAGTGATAAAGGATTATGATTTAGAAGAATTGTAGAGCTTAATAATCACTATAATTATGCAGTTCGTGAAAGAATCTGCAAAAAAGTTCTTTTAGTTTCATACCCCCACATATTTTTCAAAAAAGATTTTGAACCCCCACAAATATTCTTCAAAAAATTTCATCCCCCTGCAAATCTACTTCTGCCCCGGTTCCTGTCAAACTTAATGACTGCTCCTTAAGGGCGGAAAATTAAACTCTAACCACACATTTGTTGGGAAGCTTGTCTGAATGTGATATAGTTTCTAGCCACGCATTTCTTTTCAATATCTTTTGATATTCATTCCATAATACAACTAGCCAACGCGCGTTCATTATACTCATTGCGTTCGTAGCTTTTCATTCATTATATTTTGCAACAGTTCTTTAGATACTTAACTTTGTGTGATGATGCACCAGTTACCATAGTTATGATGTAACTAGTCCGATCTCCTTCGCAATCGGATCCTTCTTTGTTTTTCGTCGTATGATGAATGTGAATGAATGCTCATCTTCCCGCGTGGGCTGCAGCAGATGGTATTTCCTATGAGTCTCACGAATGTATTCTTGGATCATACTTTGCAGTTGAGTTATCGATCAGCAACGTAAAGGCTGTATTAGCTTGCTGGATCGAGTGTATACGAAGCTATCTGCTTGATCAACCTGCTCTTAGTTGTGGTAACAATTCAACATGCTACCGAGGCAAATTGGTCTTCTGTGTTTACTATGCGTTGGTCTTATTTTGAATGGAGTGCAATTCAGCATTGCTCGCAAAAAGAAGAAAATGAACAACTATGAGCTGCTAGTAGCGCACTCATCAGCATTGAAGTTGATTTGCATCATTGCCTTACTTGTGTTGGTAATTTTAGCCTTGAATGGACATATTGCAACAGAACCCTTTGGCCCCAGCCATCCGTACTTCGGTGCAATATGGTGCACCCTTTCGCTCTCCATCAATCATATGCTGTTTGTGTCCATCGATAGAGTTCTCATTATCAAAATACCTATCAAGTAAGTTCATTAATTTTTGCTTTCTTTAATGCCGCTCTCAGTCTTTTTCTTCACTTATTTATACTCACTAGCTTTGTGCTGATGTAATGTATTTCAAGTTTAGCCAGCTTACAGAGATAGTTATCAGATTTACTGAAGATAATGAGGCAAGGTGTTGGGGGATTTTCATAATACATATGTACAAATTCCCTTTCAACGCAAGCGTATACTTAATTGTAACTACCCTTACACGCAAAATATGCTTCCCCCTTCGTTCATACATACTTTGTGAATTGCCCCTTGTTTGAATAAGTTGATGACATAATGAATTAGTCATTTGGGGATTTTTATGAGAAAGGTGTAAATGTCTCCTCCTGAAATAGATCAGTCGGCCTTCCTCCATAAAGTCAGCCAGCTCCCGACTTGCTTGTACTAAAGCAGCAATTTGATTAAATTGTTTTTACTTCAAAATTCACTGTTTGGTCGGACTTTAATTACAACTTAGCAGGTGCTGAATGATTCTTCTTGAATATTCACTTTCTAGTAACAAAATAATATTTTTGCATGCTTGTACGACGACAAAATACCCGAGTCTTTCACAAGCATAACGTAAGACGCTCAAGCTGAAAAGTAGGACATCATACACACAACTGATCGTAACTCAAGCAGACGGCTTCAGATAAATGAAAGTTCCGTTTCGCTTTGTTCTAGTGCAGGTACAGAGAATCAAAACTTCAATTTTGCAAGTTTTGCTTTGGTAGGCAATGAATTAGGGAAGCCCTGCTTCGCCAAAATGAGAATGTCCTTTCAAAGTGCCCCCAGGTACACCTTGTTGTTGAATAACTGCCATTTTATATATGAAAGTTCCCTATCATAGCAGGTATGATATTGGAAGATGCATTCAAAGCCAAGGAGAAAGGTGTGAGCCCTTAATTTTCTTGGTCTGGAGCTCTCCCATTTCATTTACCACGGCCTCGCCTCTGATGGCCAAGACAATGGTTGTATGAAAGCAATTGCGGAAATTTTCCTATGATGGTCGGCAGATTAAGCACCAATGCCTCCCCCTAGAACTTGACAACCCCCATTGGTAAGAGTGGGTAAATAAATGGATAATTGAACGACAGTGTTAATTTGTTGAGTTGAATGTTGATCCTTGTTATAATTGCTTGCGTGGATCTTCCAAATTAGTCACGGTTGATTAGTCGTAAGATACTTGGTAAATAAAAGAAGCCAGCGATAAGTAGATAAGTTAGAAAATCAATCGGAAGTGTGCAGCGTCATGAAAACAAACTGTAGCTCTCTATAAAGGAACGGAGGAAATAGCAACAAAAGCAGAACAATAGTTTTGAAATCTTGCAAGAAATGATTGCTCAACTGTATTCAAAGAAAATTCTGCAATATTCAAAAGCTGCTTGTTAGAGCACGCAAAGGCCAATATCATTGAATTTGCTTGGTAAAAGTAGGGCTCTTGAGTTGCATTTTTGGGTACTTTTGGGTACTTTTGGGTGCCTATTAGACATCCTCCCTCTATTTAATCTTTCAAAAATGTTCCTCCCAAGATATTTTTATTCTATCCCCCTCAGCTATTAATTTTTTTATGTTAGATCTCACTCAATGCAAATTTTAGAAGAGATACTTCGACCTGCAAATAAGGCATATCATAAGATAAGCACACATGTCGGATGTGTTGTATGGTTCAACGTTGTTTCATTCTGTGGACTTGGCTATGTTACTTTGATGTAAATTTTGGACGAGGAACCATTGTCTTTTCTATATCATTTTAAGTCATTTTCCAATCCCCCCGTTTTTTCCAACC
>WIPJ01003037.1:82166-107985 GCA_018155075.1 Cassiopea andromeda | reverse complement strand
TCTTAATCCATTCTGAAGTCCTGAAAACCTTTGTTTCAAGTCTGCTCAAGAGAAGTGTGCGATTTCTGTGAGCCATTATCATATAGTCGACCTTTAGTAAGCCATAAAACATGATTTTTCTAGTTTTCATAGCCTTTTCAGGGTGTGTAAGGCAATATTATGTCGAAGTTTTGACCAAATTTAACCTACAGATGCACATATTTTGCCTGCAAAAATCTCCTTCAATCCTAAATATCTCCAATACCTGGAGAGTCCACACACCAAACCTAGGTACTTTTTGCAAGATCTTTTTGTAGGCTTTTAAAATTACTATTGCTTTGGTATGTGGGACTAACCCAACTTTCAAGATATCAGCTGATGAAACGATGTTAGAAATGAATTAATGAATTTTGGTCCCTTAAATTCATGAAGCATGGCGTATGGCTATGATACGCAGGGAATATTAAGTTCTATTATGGCTTGCTCAATAACAGAACAGTGTACACTGAAACAGTGCGATGGTTTCAGCTAACTGTAAATTCATTGGTAAAAACATTTTTAAATACCGTCATTTGATGATAGCATTTATCAGGTGATGCAGTGTGAAGTCAATATAGTTCACAATAACGAGGTAAAGATTCCATATAACTACAAAAATTCAATTAGCATTACTATTCTTGAACATAAGTTAAAACATCTACTGCAATCTCCGATAGCGGAACTTTAGAGCTGAGCTTCGCGGGGGGGGATCTATCAGATGGACCCCTAAAGTGATAAGTTTTTATCAATAGATCGGTATAAATACTACTTCAGAAGTACGCAAAATCCCTTCAGCAAATTTAAATGAACGCAGTGACGTGGCCACGGGGGGTATGGAGGCAATTTCCTCCCCACTTTTTTGCCAGAATGGTGTCTGGGGTTTTTCTAAAATCGATGAGAAAATAGGTAGGAGGATTAGCAGCGAATTTTCAGAGAAGTGCTGGAATGTGAGTGGTCAACATCAATATCACCGAGCTCTGTGAGCTCGAAAGTACAAAGGGGACTGGTGTTGAGTGTTTGCTTGAACCACTGGAGTTTGGTTTGTTCTTCCTCTGCAAATATGACATTTGTATATGAGGGCATGACCAAATTATATAAGAGGGCGAGGCGATATACTTAAAGAAGGTGCGGCCAAAGAATTTCATTCCACTTTTCTAGTCCTGGCCACACCGCTGAATGAAAGGTGGGAGACAACAAGTTATTACCAATAAATCTTCTACTATTTTAGTTGTAGCATGAAAATTTGAGCCAAAATTGGAGTTTGTTTTGTTGTAAGAAGGGTCACAGATATTAACTACGATCAGCGCCACCAAGAGGGGGCAGGGGGCAAGTTGTCCCGGTGCCTCAAAGTCTGGGGGCCTCATAAAGTAAACCAGCAGTAATTTTCCGAAGTTAATTCTAGACGCTGACAATTTTCTGCTTTCTTCGATCTGAGAGGGCCTCGTCTTCCTCTTTCGCCCCAGGACCTCTGTATTCTCTCGTCGGCCCTGACTATAATGACAAGTCCAAATCTCGAATGAAGCAAAACACTGCATTAACGATTTATAGCTAATTTTCCTGGCTTTTCAGTGACAGATGTATTTATTAAGTTAGTGAGTTCTTGAAGTAAGACGTGGCAGCAGTTTATCTTTTGTTTTTATCCTGGTACACCTGTTTATTCTATAGAGTGTTTGAGGAGAGCACAAGAAATAGATAAAGTTTTTGTGTTCTACTGTACTATTTTCAATTGAAATCATTAAGAGGGTGTAAGCTGCTTTTCACTGTAGACCAATCCGATACCCATTGTGTTTTGTCAGGTAGATTTTCCAGTAGAAAGTGAGTTGACAGAACCTAGTTATGAGTTTTCAGAACCGAACGGTGACAACACAGGGCTCCCACACCTCCTAAAAATCCTAAGATATCCTAGAAAAAGAGATATATCCTAGAAAGTCCTAAAAACCCTAAAATTTCAGGAATATTTTGCAGTTGTCCTAAATTTTTCTAAAATTCTTCATAAGGTGAATTTCTTTTCAGCAGTTATGTTGCTTAATAAATTATTTTATGATAGTTTATCGTAATAAAAATGGTCAAATTACTAGTTCTTTCAAATTCTACCGTGGATGTATTTTCTTTTGAATAGGCATATTGACTTTTTCTACTATGCCAACCGTATGATTGCTACCCTATTTATATCATGTCACCTGAGTGACCTTTTATCCATTATTGTCCCATGAAATACCTCAATGCTTACCAAATTTCTTTGGAATCTGCAAAGCTTCCAAAAAATGGGCGAAGAAATCTCCTAAATTCTCTTAGATAGCTTAAAAAATTGATGCACAAGTAAGTTGGAAACCTGCCATATTCTCTGTGAGATAAAATTGCTTTCTTTTTGTGCTTCGAAAAGCCTCTTTTTTACCTCAAAGTTGCTCCACATTAGGGGAATGATTTTGGTTAATTTTTGCACTCATGATTAAATTAATCTTTTGTAGGTACCATATGATACAACAAACGAAGAAACGATATTGCCTTGTTGCTTTCAACTACTTGTGCAACTTGTTGTGCAGCACTGTTGCTTTTACTCCTAATAGACTCAGACGAGCTTTTATTCTTACGGCATTAACTTGGTTTGTGTTGGCTTTCACGTTCATTATTGCCATCAACGTATTCGTATTGAAAAGACTGGTCTCCAAAAAATGCATGTTGCACATTTTGAAAGTCAACAACAAGAGGGTAATGGTTGGCGAATGCACGCCACGGGAAAAGAAGATTATAAACTCATCTCTCTGGTCGACCATCCCATTTGTTGTCTGCAACTTACCTTTCTGCTTGGCTATTCTGTGTGGACACTATTCCTTATATTTAGAATTGGCCGTGCTGCTTGATGTTGGCCTGGTCAGCCCAAGCATTTGGTTTGCATTTTCGCATCACCGAACGGAGAGAAGTGTGGCGCCATCGAAAAATGCACAAATAGATCCTGCCATATTTTGTGAGGGACGAAATGGGGCCGCAAGGAAATCTTATGCAGCCAATGATTGTGTTACTGAAGGAAGGATTGAATGCATCAGCTAATGCTGTACGGCAGCTTTTTTACGCAGAACTCCTCCTTAGCGGCACAACAGCATTGTGTTCTTTGGTCCCGAGGCCTGGGCCCAGCAGAAAAGTCTCTCCGAACTTTACTTATGATCAGTAGCAAATTTTCAAAGTTTTGGAGCTCATAAAGACCGTTGGCTCCAGGGAACCACTTTTTGCGGCTGAGAATCCTCTCTTAGTTCAGGTTTCCATATTACGTCACAGTGTTGGAGCAGTGCAATGACTCAACTTTTAATGGTACCCGCAAATGACCCAAGCCCAGATTGCTTTAGGATTTTATGGAAGCTATGCATCATCAGTTATTTTTTAATGGTAATAATGACTATTTACAGTAGGCTAAACGAGTAGCTACTGGGTTAATTAAAGCCTGCTTTACAGATAAGTAACGCAGTAAAATCGACAATTATATACCATTTAGATGCAAAATACAAAAAAATGTAAAATGCGAAAAATACAAAATCCGAAAAATACAAAACAAAATACGAAAAAAATGCAGAGTATGAAAAATAACGGTTTTGCGCGTGTTAGAAGGTCAGTTTCATCTAGCTTGAATATTCAGTCACGTCTAATAGTGAACTGTTCAGCTTTCATTTGACTTGCTCTCAGCCAAATGTCATTTTCTTTTGGATTCAAACAGCAGTCATGTATGTGATCATAGATGCACACCACTCTCAATGCTTCTGTGGTTTCGTTACAGAAGCCTAGTTCTGAGTTTGTGTTTCTGAATTGGGTGGGAAGTTCATACGCGTAGGAGCCAGAGTGATAGTCCAGGGAGGCTCAGGGGGTGCATGCCCTTGTTAAATACGTGGTAGATTTTGGGGGCTGAGCTCCCCCTTTGAATTCTAAGTTATTCAAAAAGTTTTCTTAAATCTTCTCTATTTTGATCACTATTGCAAAATCATATTAATATTTGTTTACATCACAACAGACTATTAGTGTTTCATGGAGTATTGAGGAATAAATTGGAATTCCTTTGCTCGATTCTATAAAAGCGTGGCCTCTAAAATACTGTTTCAAGCCACTTTGTTAGACATATAGCACTGCAATTACGGTGGTAACCGGGAGTAATAAATATATAATAAATAGATAAATACTTTATTTTAAGTTGACTAACATCTATGATGTACATAGTTAAAAGGAAAACTAATTAATGCCAACTATTTACATAACTAAAACAAAAATGCTTTTTAATGTTGACGGCAGAATTTGCCATACGTAGTTGTTCTGACAACAAGCAAAAGTGCATCAGAGCCTTTCCGAAGGTTATGTGATACGTTCCTCTCCTTGAAAATATCAGTCATAAATTCAGGGTTTAACTTTGATTTATCTTGAAGATCTCGGTCATATGTAGCTGCGGATTACTCTCGTGGGTGGTTACAGAGTTGTTTTTCGCCAGTAGTTGTTCAAAGGTTGACACATCATCTGTATATGCAAGTCTAAGAGCACTTTCATGAATTCTGTTAATCTTGTGATCAGTTTTGCGACTATGAAACATCCATATAAGAGGGCAGTAGCTAAATTGTTCCATTATGAATGCATTCATTATTGCTACAAGCTTTTTCGAGTCCATAAAATGGGATACTCTTGCAAGTGCGTGTAGTTGTTGGCTATCCTTAACACACAGCTGCTGAGTATGGGTTTCAAATTGAGAGTCTTTTATCAAGAGTAACTCCGAGGAGCTTTCTTTTATTAAACCTTGAACTACAATTACACTGTAATCATTCGACTTGTCACCATACAACATGACATAACACTTCTTCATTCAATGTCATTAAATGATTGGAAAACCAGCTAGCAATCTCATAGCTGTGGTTCTCGAGCTCATCAATTGAGTTCAGTTCAGTTCTCTCATTTCAAAATTCCACTACATACCGATAAATCAGAAATAACACAAATGATAGTTTACAGACAATCTAGGTTAACTCAAATTTGAACACATAAATAAAATTTCAATAGGTTTGTATGCAGGGACTTTTTAAGGGGGTTCTCCCAATAGATAAACTGATCGAGGAGATGACACCCCCTGTTTTCAAAATATATTCAAAACTTGCTTATATATATTAGAATTTAAAGAAATTGGGAATGAATGGGTAAAACATGAATGTGCACTTAGGTACAACCAAGTACCCTAAGAGCATCTCAAACATTAATTTGGTAGTTATTGGTGAAGAAAAATATTGTTTGATATTTTTTCTAAAGCTATGTATGAAGGTTGCAACCCTAATGTTTGCTAGGATATTGTTCCATATTTTAACACCGTCATACTGCACTGACCGAAGTCCATATAATGTGTTTTTCTTTGATAAGAAACTGTCATTGCTTGATGACTGTCGAGTATTATATTGATGAACAGATGCCAGTAATAAGATGAATTGTGGTATCACTAGCATAGATAGTAGTGTCATCTGCATCACCCACGAGGTAAAACATATCGTTAATGAAAATATTGAAAAAAAAGGGTCCCAAGACTGAACCTTGTGGAACTCCAACTTTTGTAATCTTCCAAGTACTGTACGACTCATTAACTCTAACCCTTTATTTTCTGTCTTTCAAGTAGCTAAACATTAGCTTAACAGCACTCTTACTGAATCCATGAGAATCTAGTTTGGCGATTAGAAGATGCAGAACGCACGTATCCCTTCATTGTATTAAGATTCAAAATCAATTTTCCTTTGCAATTAGCAGAGTTGCCTTCTTTTTTATTAGCTGAAGGGTAACTGCAACGTAGGTCTCATTTTTGTAACACTTTCTATGGCCTAGGTAGGGCTCTATCCCATTTTAATATCAGTTATAGGAGTTTTTCCTTATTCGATGTAAAAAGAAGATCTTCAAGCCAGCCATATATCATCATTTTAATTTCAATGGTGTGTATTTGAACTTTAGATAGATCTTTGCTATTTATTCATAATTTTTTCGTTGGCTTCTATGCGACCAACTTAACCTGACCTACCTTTGTACGTGTTTATTAGAGAGTTCATCATTCCCAACGCACTGCCAGAGGACGCGCTAAAGAAGTCTAGAACTAGCGCGATTAAGGGAATGTCCCTTGTATTTCGCGCGTCTTCAAGTCAGCAGAACACTGAAAGAGAATTTTGAACGTGGAACTAAAGAGTATTCCCGAAAGGGTATATAAGAGCATGCGTAGAAGGAGTATTTTCAGTCTGCTTGATTTTGGGCAGTGTAGTTGGCATGGCTCGCGCATGGCAATAGATTACTCGGCCAATGATTGGTTTTTAACTTCAGATGCTAAACATTAGATTTTAACAATATGGAGAGTCATTGGTATCCTCAACGATTTAATATACTATTTTAATTGCAATGGTACTTATATTGAGCTTTAGATCTTTCTTGCAATTTATTAATAATTGTTTCGTTTGTTTCATGCCACAAACTTAAACTCAGCTATGTTACTTACTGTGGTTTTTGATATAACTTTATTTAAACTTTGCAATACATTACGGGCAATATACCGCAAGACCATAGACAAGGAGCTTGAAAATGCATTGCAATACTGTCACTATTTCAGAATTATGTATACTAGCGCAAACACAAGAACCTTAATTCATAGTCCCAAGCATCATTTTATTGAAATTTTGGTATTTATTATTTCTCCACTACTTTAAGTAAATTTTGTTCATAGAATCTAATTTGACTTTGTATTTTCTTTGATTTTCGCATATGTTTTTGAGCATGTTTTATGGTTTTTTTATGTCAACTTACTTTGATGATTGTAAATAGCTAATTATGTGAAGGAGAGTTATTCAAACTCAATTTGTTGTATTTGTCTTGCAGCCGGCGTTTCCTCACCTTCAGAATGAACTAAACATGTAGCTGATCAGAGGTAGCCAATCAGTGAGAAACTAAGAGCCGCATTTTTTACCTTGATGCCTCAGAGAGCCACATCATACTAATGCAGATACAGGGGTTGATCTAGAGGGGGCCACGGGACCATGGCCTCTCCCAAACAGTAGTATTTCCTATAGCAAACAATTTCATTAGGAAACTTCTCACTTGAAAAAAGACAATAAAAAGGGACTATGCCCCCCAAAGCTCTGGATCCGCTCCTGTGGGAATACATAAGCATCACGCCTATACTTTCCTCTCACACGAATATATCTTATTGAGCTTAAGGGAAGTAAACATATATAAGAAACACACCCTTCAATGTGAGTCCAAGAGCAGCATGAAGCCAGGCAAAGAGCCGCAGGTTGGCAACCCCTGTGATAGATGATTTAGGTCAAAGGCCAGTTACCTTTGACACTGAAAGCGATAATTGCCAAATACGTTGCCTCTCTGATATGATTTAGGTCAAAGGCCAGTTACCTTTGACACCAAAAGTGATATTGGAGCCCGGTTTCCCCTTAACAGAAACTTTAGAAGCCGCCTTTTCTTTTGACGTAGATGGCACTATGCGTTTTTTTACCAAAAGCTGAAATAGAAAACAGATTAAAAACCGAAAATACTAATACAATACTTTACACTTAGTGACTCCAGATTTAAGTTTACATTTTCATCATTTTACTAATGTATCATATGTGCATCATGCCTTTCTATTATCTTGGTCAGTAGTAATTTCTAGGAAGGCTCAGGAGGTGGATCTTCCGTTTTAAAAACCATTACTCATTGAGGGGCCCCTAATATATGGATTGACCTTGCTTCTCAAAGTATATTAAGCTTGCTTTCAAAGTATTTTAAGGTAGCACTGTAATGATGAGTTCTCCTACATAGTTAGTGAGATCTTTTTAATCGTTACTTATATTATATGATGATAAAGCAAGTTCGCATATCAGCATCTTTGAAAATACTTTGCCACTAAGCCTCACTGATTCTGTGACCTAGACCCCAACCCTGTTGAAACATAGAAGCCATCACTGGCCTTGCTATCATTATGTTCATTGTTTTAAACTAAGCATTCCCCAGGGGTCCATTTCAAGGTTTTATTGCTGACCCCAAATATTGAGATGTTGAGTCACAGTTTTGGTTGACGAGCCCCAAATATTGAGTCTTAAGTTTTTAAGACCCTAAATTTTGTCACGTGTAATGGACTACCTCTGTCGTAACATTTCGTTTAAAATTTGGCTTTCTTTTGCAAGTTCGTTTCAATTTTCAAGCTCCAAAGATCTAATGTTTCAAACATTAATTCTCAGACCCTAAATATTGAATTTTTCTAAAGCTGCAATTCACAGGCCCCAATTATGATTTTCTTGTAAAATCTCAGACCCCAAATATTGGCCAAGATCTCCCCGTATGGAAAAGTAGAGAGCACCCCCGCTGGGGTTGTGCCTTAGCTACCGCATACAATTGTATATTTTTGTATATGAAAGTTTTTCCGGCCTAATGCTGAAACTTTCTTAGCATTTTCACGATTCTATTATCAAAACTTTTTAACGAAAATGTTTGATTTCTAATGTTTTCGCATGCACGTTAATGGAAAGTTAAGTGCCATGCACCCTTTGAAATGAGGATAAATCTTAGTACATAAAAGCGAGAGCGTGTGCCTACCGTGCGGAAGGTCTACGGTTCGAGTCCGACTCGATGCCGTGACTGAATGCTTGCTCACTGCTCACCCAGCAGCAAATGGGTACCTAGCGGCAACACTGGGGAGGTAACGGCGACGAGGAAAGGAACTGGCCACCCTACCTCACATGCCGATGGCTCATGGTAAGTGTCCTCTCTAACAAGCACTCCCCTACATACGAAAGTATACGGGACCAGCTTCCGACTCGATGCCTTGACTGAATGCTCGCTCACTGTTCACCCAGCAGCAAATGAGTACCTAGTGGCAACACTAGGGAGATAAAGGTGGCGAGGAAAGGAACTGGCCACCCTACCTCACATGCTGATGGCTCATGATAAGTATCCTCTCTAACAGGCACTCCCCTACGTACGAAAGTATATGGGACTACCTTTAATTTACTTACACTCTTATTGAGCAGCCAAAGTAGCACAAAATACATATACATTTGCAGCTTTCTGAATTCTCAAAAATTCATTAGTGAACTTCCTAAACTTTTTGAGCAGCATAGCAGTACTTTCTTCTCAACTACTGTCGCATCAAAAAGTTCGTACATTGTAATACTCTTGGCCAAGACCTAAAGCAAGGAGAATTTAGCAACGTCACTAACTACAAAACACAGAATGGAAATTCAAAGAGTAACCTTGAAAATGACAGTTAATGATCTAAAAATCACTTTCAGAACATTTACTGCTTTTGTTCTACTGCCGCCTTACATCAAACGTATAGATATTCTTGACAACTATAGCTGCAATTTTCGATGTTAGGCGGCAGAAGAACAAGAGCAGGAAGCGTTTTTAAAGTGATTTCTAAGTCATTAACTTTTATCTTCAAGACCACTGTTTGAGACAATATTTGCTGACACTCTTTTTACGCGCAGACTTTAAGCTTCATATAAAACTAGAGAATGATAGGCAGTGCAGAATTTCATCTTATAATTACATGTAAATAGAATGAACGTCGTGTTGGTTTTAATCTCTTTCACTTCAATTTTTTGCCTTCTTGAAATTCGGTGTTGAATCTACTGTCAAAATTTGAATTTTTCATTTGTTTGTTGTTATAACCTAGACTTCTTTGTGTCACTGTGGAAAAAACAGCTGCTAGATCTTAGAATTGACTACGTCATGCAAAAATTTTTCTAAGGCTCTCAGAGAATAAATTAGTCTATTTGTTTTGTCTAAAACGCCATCTAGTGAAATTTTCAACAATTGTAATGTGCTTGCTACTTCATTTCTTTTATCATTTATTCGTTTCTTTCTCCACTTACTTAGGCCTAGTTTAACTACCGTAAATCCTCAAATAAGCCCCCATCTCCAAATAAACCCAAACCTAAGAAATTATTTTTGAAAATTAGCGCCCCCCTCAAAGAAGCCCCCATAGGGCGTTATTCGAGGAAAGCATAATTGCAGAGTAATAGCTATACATAATGACTTCCCTTCACTAGAGACAAAAAGCTGGAAGCATTTTGAAAGTGATTTCTATGTCATTAACTGTTATTTTCATTGGATTTGATTGAAACTGTTCTTTTCATGAACTGTTATTTTCATTTTCATTCAATAATCAAAGAAGTTATTTAAAATTTAATTTCGTTTCTGAAATAGCCTTTTATGATTTGTTGGTTTAGTTGATTGAGAAATTGTCATGTTTTCTGTCAACCTTTGAGGAAAATGCCAAACTTTGAGATAAACCCCCCTCGAATAAGCCCCCCACCCAACAATTTATTTTTGCAAATAAGCCCCCGGGGCTTATTCGAGGATTTACAGTATCTAATTGCTGCCGCGAGGAAGTAAATTGCATTTTATACTTTAGTAGTGTGACTTATTGCGGCGGTACTGCGACTTAATACGATGGTAATGCGACTTAATACGACGGTACTGCGACTTAATACGACGGTACTGCGACTTAATACGACGGTACTGCGAATTAATACGACGGTACTGCGAATTAATACGACGGTACTGCGAATTAATACGACGGTACTGCGACTTAATACGATGGTCATGCGACGTAATACGACGGTACTGCGACTTAATACGACGGTACTGCGACTTAATACAACGGTACTGCGACTTACTGCAGCAGTTGATTTGAATTCTGCAAAATCGAATTGATAGGGTTGTAGTCTGTGTGTACATGTTTAGTAGTTTGTATATTGAAAAGTGGACCATAAAATGTAACTTGATACGGCAAGTATTCCATTAGTTAAAGCATGTCACATTTGTGATGAATCAAGCGGCAAAATTAGCAAGCTACTGCCGCATAGAATTATGTAATGCGGCAGTTGATCGAAACACCGTGTTATTGCAGATTTAATCGACATTTAGTATTTTTTTCACTGACAAATTTACGTCGACTCTATACAAATTGGATGTTAAGGCTTAGCTCTATTTCCATTTATTCCTTTTTGTACATGTTCTTCTGCTTTGTAAAGAGCAATGAATTTTAGGACTGTTAAAATGAAATAGTGTTAGAAATTTTATGACGTTTACTGTATCTATCTTCACAGTGCTTTCTCCGCTTTTCTGATTATGGTAAGCATGTTTGTGACGATGGTATTCATGGTCAACTTGCTAATTGCTCAACTCTCCAACACATACAACGAAGCTTCCGAAACTGCTGAAGTCGACCATGATATTTCCAAGGCGCTATTTGTTTCACAACTTGACAATAGCCGGCTTTATTGGTGGGTAAGTAAGAATCATAGAAATACCCAGGCGCACATCTAGGAATTTTCGAGGGCAGGGGTTCAATCCTTGAAACAGGGCACACTAAGACTTTTTTAAGAAAATACCATCTTCTATTACTGTTCTTCAGATTCATAAACAGGGGAAGTACTGTGGGAGGTTTACTGATATCGTTGCTCTGAAGACCAATGATTCTTTTTACCAATTCCTATTACGGTAGGGAAGGAACAATGGGGAGACTGGGGGAGAAGCCCCACAACATTTTGGTACCACGCCTTTTCCATTTTAGGGAAACACTCTGAATAAAGAGAGCACAACAAAAAAGGGCACTTTCGTTCCTTTTCTAAAAATGGTAGGGGTCTAGACCCCCAGGGCCCTTCCCTAGTTGCGCCCCTGATACCATACTTATTTCAAAACATTTCTAAAGCCAATTGCGTTCATGAGATTGCATAGATGTTTATCTGAGGAGGCGTAAGAACGTGACGCCCCCATTGTGTACAAAACGGCAAGAAATTTGGTCACTATGCAGGAGATTGAACATCCTATAGGTCGTAGTATTTCCTTGACCTTATTTTTAGTTGTTGTTGGTCCAACTTTTGCAAAACACCTCCCGCAAAGGAAATTATCTAGGCTTATCGATGTGTAATGGTGAAACTCGTAGAGATTTATGGACCTTTTATGATATATGGATCTAGGATCTTCCCGACAAGTGCTGTTGTTTTGAGACTATGCGGAAACCCACTCGATTTTCTTCTACTTTTTATAGATTGAATAAGAGCTTATACACCGTTCACACGTAGCAAATTTATGTAGATCGCTATCCGGATAGCACCTTATCGGGATAGCAATCCTGATATTTTCTGCCTCTTCATCAGTCTATCCGGATAGTTATCGCGATAATTTCAATCCACTTCCAGAGGTGAATTGCTATCCTGATCGGCTGTGGAAATACAAGTATGAACAGCCCTGGGATTCGTATCCGGATCCGAGCGCTCAGTTGCCATGCGCAGGCATTGCCTCAATCTATTTCATCCCAAAATGCATGGCTCCTTTCTCGTTCCCAAAATCTTCTATCTGGACCCAAGTACACATCAAAAGATGTTGCGATGAAACACCCTGTAATCTCAACCATACGCTTGTTCTTACGCTTTTTGAATCTTTGGATGCGTGCTCGGGCCGTGTTTCTCTTTTATGTCTTCTCGCATCCTCATCAATTTCACTAAAAATACTTCTGTAGGTACAATGGAGGTACATATCGACGTTTCCGACCCGCGCCATTTTGTAAGACAGAATTTCTGCATGGCTTGGCGCCAAGTGGATTTACCTTGCAATAACGCATGCGTGTTTATAAATTACGGACCCCAAGGTGTGAAATCCTACCCGGATGGGATCTCTCAAGTTGACATATAAACGCGATCATGTATTCCAATCGCTATACGGATAATTTGTATCGCGATCACTCTCCCGATAAATTTGCTCCGTGTAAACGGGGTATTAACTCTATAGCACGCTAAAGATTTGAAGCATACTAGCCTATGTTTTATTTGGTGATATGACTTTCTTCATGTTTTTTCATATGATTCCATAGAAAAAGACAATTTTTGCACACTTCCTTAAAATAAAAAAAGTTTATAGGAATACAAAGGCTCAGAATCACTTAAATTTGAGAATAATTTAAGAATAATGCAAAGCTCAAGCTTCATCAAGACTTTGAAGTTTTGTGTATCGTTAGCTTACTATATTCAGCAAGAACTTTAGTTTGGCTTCAACGACTACCTAAGAATGGGTGTAAGGTTGCCGTATAGCCGTATGTACGCTACACTATGAGTCATGTGATAAATGTCAACAATAAGTCTAGACATGGTACTCTACAGTATTCAAGTTATTTGTAGATTAACTTTTGCAATACTTATTATTATGTTCCACTTCTCTTATGCATGATGAAGTAAGATATTAATAAGTATTTGTGTATATTTCTTTGATATTCAAATAGAGTTGCAACTTTCACAATTAAGAATAGCGTGAGAACAGTCCTAAGCTGAAAGTGAGAAAAATTTAAGAATAAGACTCGGTCCGCATTACCGGAGGAAATTAAGGCTCTAACAAACTAGCGAATTTCAAACAGAACATTATGGAAAAGAAATACATCAGCAGATTGTGCAATGTTTTTATTAACAAATTAGGGTTTTTCTGATTCTATTATTTTCTCTTGAAGAAAACTATATGAAATTTTTTTGTTTTTTAATTTTGTTTGTGTTCATTAGCTTATTAGCTATATAGTCTTGTGTGTTTTAAAGAAATTGTAGATAAATACATGAATTTAAATTTACTGCTTTGTCACTTAGAATCCAAGGCTCGATTATTATACTGCTGGGTCGTATGAGCATGATATGGAAAAAGTAAAAGGTAATAATCTCTATCATTTTATACCCTAATGCAGTAGCCTACTGGCCAGTGTGGCCCAGGGGGCACGTGGCCCCTGAGAATGGAGGACTTTTTAGGGTTGCTATTTAAATTAAACGAAATTTTTTTCGAGAAATTTTGAGAAAGCGATATTTAAGCATACTTTTTGAGGTCTCACGGGACGCCAGTTGAGGTCTGAGGGGGCAACATTTTTCTGAATAACTGACATGTGATGGTTCTTACGCCACCTTTTAACAACAAACCAAAGAATTACCGACAGCTTTGGCAAAATTGGGGTCTATCACACCCCACACCCCTTATTTCGGCACGCTCCTGTAAGCATGCTTGCCAAAGCAGATTACACATTAGCCAAAAACGTTGAGAAAATAGCCATTTTTCCATGAGGATACAGTTTGGATACTTGGTAGCAGGGACGTTACCAGGGCTATAAAAATAGGGTGGAGCATCAGTAACATTTTTTGGCCACATCCTCTACTTTTCTAAAGATGTGCTTCTACCCTCCCCCATTTATTTTCCCATTGATTTTGAACAAAACCTCGAGCACCATTTTGGCGAAAAGTAGGGGGTCATTTGCCCCCCATACCCCCGTAGCCAAGCCACTGCTTGATAGTTACTGTATTTGTCATGTCAATGAAAAATTGATTATTTGACTCACTTATTAGTTTATGTATCACTCCATGTCCACATTATTTCACTCACATGCTGAGAGATCAGTTTTTTAAAACATCAGTTAATTGCCTTTTGATGCAAGAGTAGCCCCAGTGAAGGGCTAAAAGGGGCTACAGCACCCCGTCGGAAGGTGAGAAACGGTCTTATCGGAGGTTTTTGACATTTATTGTACCCTGAAAACCGGATTTCTCCCTCACGTCGGAAGAGTCAGCTCCCCATCGGAAAGTTCCTGGTGCCACCCATGTTTGATGTCGTATGATTTTGTTTCAAAAAATCCTAGTACAAAATATATTTTGCCTGCTCTTCCTCCCTATTTATCCTGTTTTCTTACCATCTCTCACCATTGCAGAGCTTTTTGACAAATGGGAGTCAGTAAATCAAGGAAAGAAATACGATCAGTCTTGAGGATATTAGTAACTAATAAGGTATGTTTACACACTCTGTATTCCCAACCTTAAATATGCTGCCACTACTGGTTATCCAATACTTTAAGTCAGCATTTCTCCAAAAGTGGAGCGCAATGCAATGCTAGAGGGGGCGCGTATGACCCCAGGGGGTGGGTGTATGTATACAGTTCTTATAATTAATGGCCTTATTCATAGTGAGTGGGGACGAAAAATACTTTCTCTTTCTCATGGGTGGAGTGGCCATGCAAAAATAATTGAAAAGCACTGCCTAAGGTGCATGGGGTCATTCATCCGCATGGGGACCCCTCCCCCCTCTCGTAGCGCTCCGTACTATAGCCCTCCATATGACTTGAACAATAGCGTAGCAAATCAAGGCTTCTTCCCTCCCCCTTAGAGATGTTACGTAACAGGTAAATGATTCCATGTTGAAGTTTTAGCTTGCCCAATCCACTTGATTAATTGAAAGTTGATTAATTGATTATTTTATTCCTTTTTATACTGCTTTTATCAATTCTTTCTTATCATAGGTTATACTACTTATCAGATTGGATTAGCCGATGTAGATAACTTGGGTGATATTTACTTACAGATTACAATAACCCTTAATCGTCCCTCTGTTAGTTAGAGTTGTTTTTAGTTTATAACGCGGGTTGCATAGCAAAAGAAAGTATATTCCGTCTTAAAGAAGCTTCTTATCAAAAAAGATAAAAAACGTATGTGAGGATGTTTTTTTAATTTAACTTAGTAATTGTATTATCTGATTTTTGTACATTTTAATGTTGATTTTACGCCAGTCGCTTAACATGCCACGCTCAAAGGCATCTATAGCTATAGTTCTCAGACTGTATATCTTCAAGCGTTTTATTTTGAGACATTAGCTATCTTACAGTTTTATAAAAACGTGTATTCCAACTTTTTCCCTCAAACTATTTATACTGTATCATTATGTCGTACTAATTGTTCATTCCTTATTTCGTTAGTACACTCACTATTTCGTTGTATTTCTGTACAATTTCAATTACACTTTGATATCATTCTCCCTTCACGCAACACCATATTTATCGTTTTTGAGAACCCCTCTTCCCTTCTCGTAACGCTCCTCTGTAGATGACACTCACATATGAACGAAACAGTACCGTGGCAAATCAAGAGACCCTCCCTGTTAGCAGAGTTATATAGCCAGTGGCATATCAGAGATTCTCAGTGCCTTTACAAATTCAGTAGGATTGGGACCCCGTCTTAGTTGTCACTCAAAACAGTACAAATAAGCTCGCTCCTTGAAATTTTCGGCGGGGCCTCTTTAGGACACCTAAAGCTTAGGGGCCCTTAGGAGCTGTCCTAACCTAAACCTACGTCGTTTACTCCACAAGAAATAAAGTCACGTTGTGGATTCCAACTCCAATTTTAGTCATGAGTCCAACTTCATTTGGAATCATGACTGAAATTGAAATTGGAATTCGCTAAGTTATAGCTAGTGGCGTACACGTCGCAGGCTTCCAGAATACTAAGACACTTCCATATTTGACAAAGCCCTTTATACCCTTCGCACCCAACTCTGGCATCTAACATCAGTGTAAAGCACCTACCAAATAGGTAGGAATGTAAATGGAAAAAATTAATGAAAAACAAAATCGACAAGGGGAGCCTATGGAGGTACTATATCTAAAGGATGAATAATCTCTTCGTTCTCTAGAAGTGCCTCTCAAAAAGCAACAGCAGTGTCCCTCTTAGTTTGCTCTGTCTTTTGTTTCTACTATTTTCTATTTATCTTTCTTATCTTCTTCTGATCCTCTACGTTATACTCTTCATTAATTTTTATTAGTGCAAACATTTTTAGTCGTATCTTCAACAAACTTTACTCCTTCACCGAGCCCTTATTTATAGGGCCTAGAAAATATACGTGTCTGAAACACTTCCTAGAGTTGTAGCTCGAAACTGTTGATCTTTATTTGGAGAGAGTATGGATTTGTAATGGGCGAGGTGGCATAGTGGTTAGAACACAAGCCTCCCGTGCAGAGGTCTACGGTTTGAGCCCGACTCGAGGCCTTGACTGAACACACGCTCATTGTTCACCCAGCAGCAAACGGGTACCCGTTGGCAACACTGGAGAGATAGAGGCAGCCAGGAAAGGAACTGGCCACCCTACGTCATATACCGATGGCTCAGGATAAGTGTCCTCTCTAATAGGCACTCCCCTACGTACGAAAGTACACTGGATTACCTTTAGCTTTACCTTATGGATTTGTAAATAAGGCATGATTATTCATTGACGGCAAGTAGTGAACACCAACAAAGAAATCACCAAATGACTCTAAACACTAACCAACAGCCCTTCTCAGTCCATTCCATCTATTAATTGATTTATGTTTATACCCTTTTGGTTTTTAGTTTCTGCCACACATTTTGTGTAGTTCCAAAGGAAAACCGCACCCAATCTTTCATGAAGATGAGGATCCGCACAAATTTCTTGTTTTAGGCTCTACCCTTTTAGTGGTTTAATGTAAAAGCAGAATTTTTTACGTAATGATTCACACTCTGATTTTTCTCTCAATCACAACAATTCACGTTTTTTACAGGTAATTTGATTATGGGTTATACTTGGAAGACTATGGCCTTTTTACAGTGGTGATTTCTAAAAATTTTAACAAAGGGGCGCGAAGTGTAACCACGCCCACATTTTGGGTGAGGCCCAGCTGTAACCACGCCTATATTTTCAAGATGAAAATATGATTATTTAGCTTAATCTGATATAGTACAATCAACTGTCTCAATAACCACGTAGCAGTGCAAAATTGATCATAGTGATGGAAGATACTTTGAAAGCAATACACACTGAAAAGCAATTTTGGGGACCGAGCCCCCCAGAATGAACGGTAGGTTTAATAAGGGGCTAAACCCCCTGAGCCCCCTAGTAATCACCTCTGCCTTTTTATGCATTGTCATCTTCCATATTGCACTTGCTGTTGCCTCGTATTTTGCGCAAGGTTTAATGAAAGCAAGGGAGATCTGGGTTTTAAAAACAAATGAAATCATCACCATTACTATTTCATGGCTAAACCTCAAAACATCATATTACCGTGATAACTTCAACTAATGTAGATAGGAAATAAGCAAGGCATTTTTTACGTATAAATAAATACAGTAATCAGAGCTTTGCTAACCAGAATTTTATTGTGTCATCTGCAGCTGAACGAATTTGGTCTATTTTTGCAGCTGTTGATCTGCGTATAGATACGTATACCGTAAAGCCTCGAATTAAGCCCCTGATAGCTTACCGCTGGGGGATTATTTAGTTTTGGATTTTTGCATTTGGATTTATTCGAAGGGGGGCTTAAAACATTTTATTGGTAGTTGGTCATATGCTAGTTGCGATATTTCTTCAATGCTATTTGAGAATCACTTAGTACTTTAATAGTGCTAGGGAAGAATAAACATTAATGAACAAAAATTTGCCTGGATCTTAAAAAATATCCAATTGCTTGTCGTAAGCAATAGGATATTTTCTAAGAGATAGTTAAATTTTCGTTAGGTAATGACTGCTTTTTCTTTCCTGGCACTATTAAAGTACTAAGAGATTCTCAAATAGGTACAGTCACATGCTTAGGTTGAGGCTTATTCGAAGATTTACGGTACCTTAAATATTCTTGCATGCAGAAGACTGCTGTACGTTTCCCAATGAAACTCGTTCTCAAGCATACCTTTTCCGTCCGATGATACTTGGAAAGTAGGTTAGCGTCCTTGCTTTCTGACAAGCACAACATGCTGAATTCACAATGGACCAAAAATTTGTGTACTGTTACGCAAGATTACCAGGAGCACCAACCTTGATTGCAGACGTTTGTACTACCAGGGGTATGATTGGAATGATATTAGACCAGGAAATGCTAGCTTTTAGGGGCTCAATATACAATTTCAAAACTATATACCACATCTCGCCGTGTATAAAGGCGGATTTCCACGAGGCGAATTGTGCAGCGAATTCGCCGCGAAAATTAACTAAGCATGCGCAGTTTGAGCAATTTGCTTTCAGAGGGAGCGCTTGAACAAGTAGAAACAAGTTCTACTTTTTCGCGGCGAAAAGCATCGCATGACGCTTGAAACCAAGGAGAGTGCAGGAAGCACTGATACTGAAATCGTGCAATCTTAAATCTCTCACTAGCAAGTGGAATTCTCCTTTCTTGGTACGGTCTTCGAATATCTTTCTTACCCAAGCACTTTTTTTGACTTCTGCTTTTTACGATGCAATAGCATTAAGTTCAAAATGAGAATTCTCTTTCTAATTAAGAGCAGCGTGTTTACGTTTGGAGTCATGATGTAGCTTATCAGTAACTAAGGAGGCGCCAAAATTCGCTTCTGCGTGGAAATCAAAAAATAAATTCGCCGACTAAATTTTCGCGGCGAATTCGCTGCACAATTCGCCTTGTGGAAATCCGTCTGAAGACGCATTCTTGTATAAGACGCACCCTTGATTGTATGGTTGACTTCTTAGAAAATAGTTTTTACCGTATCTTACCTTGTATAAGACGCGCCCCTTTTCTCAGTTCTTATAAAGTATTATTATTTCAATGAAGGAATAAACTCGAGAACACTATAGAAATTACCTCGGTGGAGGAGCATTCGTTCAATCGGCAATACTTATAGTAAAGTAAACCATTGCGTTCGCAGGTTTTAAAATGAACAAAACTCTTGTTTGTCATTCGCTTCTGCAAACAGATTCTTATAATCTTTTTTAGATACTATTACCAACTGTTCCTCGTCGGTCAACGCATAGTTCAGATGAAAATGATGGGATAGTCAATGTTTCCATGTAAAAGACGCACCCTCAATAATAATCTGATACACGGCGAAATCCGGTAAATGTCTAAAGCGCAGAAAACTGGGCTCGTGCAGGATTATGACATGTAAATTCAAGGACTATTCAAGGGCTAAATTAAACTCTCAAGGAGCTCTAAATTGACATTCACAGCGCACCCGTGAATATAGAGGAAGCCCAAAATACAGAAAACGGGGCACTTCTTGGCATATCATGAGTTTTCTTGTATAATTTTCTTCAAACATTCTGTTGGACATTTCTTTAAATTATTTTTGTGTTTACTATCGCTGTGAACGAAGTAAGCAGTAAAAATTCACAAATTTCAAGGAGCCTGATCAATTTTAATTTTCAAGGAGTTTTAAGTGGCCTTGAACTGACATTTCAAATTCCAGTACTTTTCAAGGAGTTCAAGGACCTGCACGAGCCAGGAGAAAGGAAGAAGCAATCAGGGGAAACCACATTAAAGTTTTGGGGCCCTACCTGGAAATTTTCTGAGATCCAATGGGCCACCTTCCCCCCTTCTACTTATCACCTACCCCATCCTTTATATTACAATGATATTTTGGCATTATACAGAAAAATGTCCTTTTTGTTGTGTATTACATGCATTAAATGATAAAATACATTCATCTTTCCTGCATGTCTGTCAATCGCCCAGTGCATTAGTTAGGAGTTCTTTCTGTTCCGGTGACAGTTGTTTTGGGAATTGGATGTTGAATGCGATAACGAGGTCGCCTCGCGTTGATTTGTTACTTGTCAATGGTACGCCTTCTCCTTTGACAATTTTAGTGTAGCCAGGGCTGCAAAACAATTTTGTTAGTTAATAGATGATAATTTTTCGTACATGATGGTTTGTTTTGTATTTATTTTATATGTGAGTTTTTAATTTATACCATTAAGTTCGCTAGAATGAAACTTCTATGTGTTTTCTTGTTCGTAAGCGAAATGCCCATATAATAAGGATCTAAACAAATGGTTAAATTTGCTTCGGTGGCAATGTAGGAGGAGGAGCTCTTGGGGAGACAGGTACTTTGTCTGTGGCTGTGAGATACAATTATTCACTATACAAGCTCGCACCATATTTAACAGTCGCTGTATTTAATGCAATATCGCAACTTGAGTTAGTTTCACAAGACTTATATACTCCCCCAGACTAAACTTCCGTCGGCAAATCATCAAGCTTGCTACTTCTTTGGGCAAATTTTTCGAATTGTTCTGTACTCTGAGAGTCCAAGAAGAAGAATCAGGTGCTACGCATAGCAAAAACCTGGACCTATACCCAATTTTGTCAGCAAAATGTGGCAGGTGGTACATCCACCCTTCCACGCAGAAAGAATCCCTAGAGACTTCCCAGGCATTAAACGTTTACATTGAACGTAAAACATTTTGATTTACCTACGTAGTTAAGGCAGCTACTTAAATGATTCCCAATTTCATGTGCTGTCAAGATGAAAGCAGTCGAGGTAACTACTTAACAAAAATGCTGCCCACTCCTGCACTAGCTTGCGCTAGACAGCTGCTGTAGTTGCAACAATTACGTTAAAAATAAAAGAGCAGAATGACAAAAATCTAGTATAATCCGTTTTGTGATTTCCATTCTTTGAAGTTGCCTATTTTTCTCAATTAAGAAGCAGATTATGTTATTTTTCTTGTTTATTATTGATAACATCACTCACCTTACTATGTCATTTATGGGGATACTTAATAATCTTCCATCAAGTGTGGGAACGTCAACAAGACATCCAGTTAAAGCCTGTAATCCAAATGAGAATGTTACTATCACATAATGCAGCAATAGAGCTATAAAATATGTTGTTTCACACACAAGCATAATAATAGGCTCGTCAAAAATTATGTAATTTCTGGTTTCTCAAGAGCAAGTTCTATATATGCTTTCCATGATTTTATGGATCCCCAAAACAAAAGACATGAAGCGATGGGGCTGGGGAATCAGTCAATCAATCAATCACTGAAGACGTAAAAAGGCACATTGTACATAGAAATACTAATTAAAAGGAACTAATCAAAACAAATAAATACATATCCTACAGGGAATAAGGCCCAAAAGAATAAAGTAATGCATGCACAAATATGTAGGTACGGTGGATTATTGACATAAATTACAATCTTTTTCTAGCTCCAGCCCATTTGCCTATTCTCTTCTGGAATCTTATGCTGTCATCAAGGGTGTTTAACAAGAGACTACCCCAAAAAGATATTGAATCCACACCAAAGTTCACTGTCTTGATTGCTGGCAGCTTGCATAAGTTTCGTACTCTTATGAGTGACATGTTTCCTTTCATGGAACTCTCATATAAGTGGGGATTCAATCCATTTGTGGATTTGAAGATTTCTATCATGAGCTTCTGCAAGTTGTTAACGTGTATGCTATTGCTCCCATTTCGGGTAAGCAATGATTGAAATGATGATTCACAATCTTTATATTAGATCTGGAGAGCACGTTTATGAGTAGGGTCAACTTGCTTGAAGTCGCAGGGTTGAGAGAGGCCATTTCATTCGGGAAATTTTAATCTGAAAAAGCAATCGCAAATTTTCAACTAATTCCCAATTCTGTTTATTTGTTTGCTTGTATGTATGTAAATTTCTTTTGGACCATACTTGACAATTTTCGGTGCATAACGACTTTCGCGATTAATGTATACCACAGCGGCCGCTGAAGGCCATTCACAATAATCTTATGCTAAATTACAATCGAAACTACAAAAGCATTGGTCAGAGTTTGATGTGCAAATCACAGCAATTCGCTCTCTACACTTTGTTGTGTTTATGAGTAGCCAGGTAGAACTTCATACAGGGCACAAAAGCTTCCCTTCTGTTCCATTTTACAGCTATGACTATGACGTAATCACCTAAATAAGAACTGCGCCAGAACTTTGGTGTAAAAATGGCATATGTTGATTCGGTATACGCAGAGTTTTAAAGAAAGATCAAAATGCGTGGTAGAATTTCAGCATTTGGTTTGATTCCTCTAGGACTCCCTTTCATAACAAATAGCATCAGAACTTGGTATGCATGCGATAAGTAGATACGTTACCTTTCCGAGTGGTATACTTGTCGTATAAATCAGATTGCTTCCATCTCGTCGGAAGGAAGGGTGCTCCTTATCTTTGACAATGAAGATTATGTCAGCTAGAAGAAAGATAAAATTAACTGCTTCAAATACGCATGTGCACATATTGCAAAGAGATAAATACTTTCTAGGACATAGCCGTAGTTCATATTATTTTAGGGCGCAATTGTATCAGCATACCCATACAGACATGCTATCTAATGCGCTGAGAAATTTGTCTATCCCTACACAGCTTTATACGGAAAGGCCAAAGGTAGCAAAAATAGCAACAAGGATAAAGTGGCATATATAACACACATGAACTGATAACACGGTTAGAGCAGCTATATAAATAAACAGAAAGAAGTGGCGTGGTCATAAGGGGTCTAGGAGCAATCACACCCCCTCCACTTTTTGCCAAGATGGTGCTAAGGATTTCTTTAAAATATATGGGACAATAATTGGGGGGAAGATAGTAGCAAATCTTCAGAGCAGTAGAGGACAAAGCCAAAAAGTTTTCACTCATGCCCCCCACTTATAACGCTGGCCAAACCCCTGACGTGAAGACAACGGAATCGATGCATTGATAGGGAAACGCAGCTAGATCGGGAAACAAAATCAGGCAAGGGGACATTGTCCTCCAATAATCCACTGATGTTGTACTTAGAAGTGATCTATACTGTCTATTTTACTTATTGCTTTTAAATTCATGCCCTCCCCAAATCCAGCTCAGCAGCCTACTGTACAGTAAATCTGAGAATAAGAACCCCACAAACTATCAAGTATGTCACTTCAACAGCATAATTGTAGAAACCTTATAAATATAATAAATGCATCTTACTCCGGCATGAATTAAACTGAGTGAACTTATGTCGCTAGAGAGTACGCCTAGAAAACATTGTAGAAATACCATAAACACTCAAATAAATGTCCAGCCTTTTTTAAACGCCGGTCTCCAATAAACACCCTCTAAATAGCAGAGCAGAGATTGGAAGAATGCACGTGAGGCAAAAACTTGATGAGATGAATCTCATACAATCTCTAGAAATAATTGCCCAGGGCGTTTCTAAGAGTATATACGGCATCAGGTAGCAATAGGGTGTGGATATTGAATACCAAGGCAAGCGAACTAACCTGTTCGCTTCCTATGTTGATGCTGGGTTGTGCAGTAAAACGATCAACTAAAATGATTTCTGGATAGCAAAAGGTGCAATGAACTGGTCTACTCACAGGGTATATTGTTAGGACCTTGATCTCCTTCCTTAGGGAATGTTATTCTTGTGCCAGCTTTCCAACCAGGCTTTACGTTGATTGTCAATATTTTGTCCCGAATGCTAGAGGTATGCCCGTCATCATTCATTACCTGAAAAAAAAGAAGAAATATGATAACGAAGTATTGTTAATGATAATGACTTGGTAATAACAGTTTGTAAGTAAAAGCCAAAAAGTTTTAATGAGAATAATGAAGGCGAAAACAATGACAATCTGTGAAAAGCTAGTGGACCAATGATCGACCATTTGCCCCGCCCCCAGGTAAATGCCTTGAGCCAGTGATGTGCTTATGGGGGAATCACCCCTCTCAATGTTTTCAAAAATGCAAGAAAGTTGGTCATGAGTCAGCCATGCTGCAAGAGAAATGGTCACAGTACTTTTTGTGACCGTTTTTTTAGTGACAGTAGTGTAATACGGGTATATTTACTATCGCTTCTTACACTATAGCCTCATTCTGATTTTTCCTTCTTTTCATTCATAATCACCTTTCCCATGTTAGTCATGGCAATCCATGACGTTTAGTTGCCAAATTTCTTCTGTGCCCATTATGATTCACTTCTCACATTTCACACCCAGGAAAAGTATCGTGATTTTTAGATTAACTTGTTTGAAGTCCTCATAGTTTTACGTAGGTAGTTATTAGTCATTTTCTAGATATAAGGTACTACTTAGATATTAGTTCGAGAGAGTTATTTAATGTGTCGTTGCGTACTTGGTGCTTGAGAAAGACCTTGTATACGAATTGATTGGAGATACAGGTAAAGTTTGTGAAAACTATATCTGGTGTGTTTTTTTTGGGAAAAGCTCTCACTCTCTGAATAAAGATTCACAGTAGTTGGTCAAATGGTCACAACGCCCCCCTCCCAATGAAAAGTGCCTCGGCACATTTCTGCCTTGATCCCTCACATTTTAAAATTATTCTACAGAACATCGTCTGAGCCACTTGGAAAAATCGTTCGTGGTCCTTGTGTCCATAGGCCACAATTCCAATAGACATGCTACACAATAATGACAGTTTCTCCATCACAACAACCATCTCCGTGCTTACCCTTCTTGATATTTTCATCTTTTTTGTGCATCCCTTGTAAATCTCTTCCAGCGTCAAATACAATTCTCTTTCGATTGGTGGATCCTGTTTTTTTCTTCCTCTTCCCTGCAGCCCAGCAAATCCCGTATCAATTTCGTTTTGGCTCACCTCAAACAGTTCTGAGAAACGGAATGAAGACAATCAATCGAATGGGTAGCATGAATTGGAAATTGTTTAGTAAGCAATGAGAATGTCAGAATGAAACTGACTCCCTTGGGCATCAAGTAATACACTTCCATTCACGTTTGTGGCGTCTGTCTATGGCGTCTCCAGGTGTGAAGCTAAGGCAGTCCATGCCCGGAAGAAATAGGTGCAAGAGCGTCAATTCGCACGTGTGCCCTTGTCTGCACGAGCGATTGCTCTTAACTATTTGGAATGACACGTACGATCCAAAATTTGTGTATCCGAAATACAGATTTTCTTGCTGCTGAAGCATGTCAAATGTCTCATTTATGATAAAACAGGATAAAGCAGAGTTATGACAACATAAAGTGACAGTCATTATTGTTGCAGTTGCGACAACGAAGTCCCTATTTGGCGTGTGAGATTGCACGTTTGACAGCGATGCTGGCACGGGCGACTCCGCACCTGCTGGGAATTTTGCACGTGTGTGGACAATTGTACGTTCGATCGCACGTACTTCCGGGCATGGACTGCTAAAGGAAATCGTTGGAGTGGTGAACATCCCCAGTGTGCCAACAAAGATTATTTTACTTCTTTCATTTAAAGTTGGCTAAATATATATATAGCCAAAAGCTAATTAACACCAACTGTATACAAACAAGATGTAA
>WIPJ01003037.1:69271-80459 GCA_018155075.1 Cassiopea andromeda | reverse complement strand
ACAAGCTAAATACACTCCTATGGCTACATTTCTGTGCACCCAGGGGTGTAGTGACTACATGGATGTAATGGCATAGTAAGGGCTATGGGTGCTATTGCATTGCTCATGTATGCTTATAAACTATCTTAGGTCTCAAAAGCCCTGTATTGGCCATTCTTACCTTTGTGAGCAAACGGGTTTTACTTTCATGTAGAATAATTTCCTATAAAAGAAGCATGTGTATTTTGTGCTCCAAATAGCAAGGCTGGCATTTGCTCATATCAAAACGTACCTGAAAATGGATTGTTTCCTCCAAAAAACTCATTGAAAACAAGTTCTGCATCACCATGAAAAGCATAGCCCTTTGAAAAGTTGTCTGTTAAGGGAGAAGATAAAGGAAATAATTAATATTAATCAACTTTAAGGCAACATGGATATGGTATATTTTAATGAGACTACAAAAAAGGAAATTGTGTGAGGAAATTGTAAGGATACCACAAGACAATGTCATAGGAATCATTTTAAAAGTGGAGGGGGCATGTGCGCTGAGGGGCTCACTCATGAGCAAAACTAGTTTGTCTCTGCCAGCTACACAATGGTGCTCTACTAAAGCTTCAATGAAATGGGGGGGGGTTACATATCCTACAACACCTAACTCTTAAGCTCATGCAACAAAATCTTGATGTTTAGAAGAGTATCTCATTTATCAAGGGGACTTTTAAAAATGAAATTGCAGTTCTGGCTAAACCAAGCAAATTCCAGTGCTTGGGGCTATAGCACCCCATCAGGATATTCTGTTCTCTTTGTTGTAATGGGAAGAATACTTCTCCTGGATATTTTGGCAATTATAGTACCTTGCTAGCCAAAGTTCAGCCCCTTTGTTAGAAGATTTAGCCCCCTTGAGAATATTACTGGCACCACCCCTTCTAGTTACAATATTTGTGTCCTTAACACTCATGACAGAGCAATGCCCATGTATATGCAAAGAGATACCAAATCTTACACTAATTTTGAAATTGTTTGATTGGGTGTCTTTTGCATATGTCACTACAAGATAGAACCATAATTAACTATTTTCTTGATCATTCTTCCTGTAAACATAGAATCTATATTTGTAACAAATTCACCATCTTCAGTATTAGGTACTCCTCCTTTGAGACCTTCTTCCCCAAACTGATCATAAACTGCCCTTCTTTTCTCTAGAAAATATAAAAATAGCAGGACTAGAAGCCATTTGGAGAGCAATTTGGACAAAAACTGTGTAAAAAAGTAAATATGCAAAGTAAGAAAGCATTTGGCTTAGTAGGCATTGAGAAGAAACGTTTTTGAATGGAAGTGCAACAAACTTGCATTCATTTGGGAAGAAGAGATCAATTTATTATTCATTTTGGCACTAAGATGTGGTGATTAACTGGTCTCTACCACTTAAATATGGCATAGTATCACATACTCAACCACCTGGATACATTTCAATAAACTGAATAAAACTGAAGAAGCTGAGAATACAGCCAGAATTTGCACCAATCCAATGGCCTGGAGAAAAGTTATTAAAGAAACCCCATCCAACCTTTGCTAACATGGAAACAGATGCAAAAATAAATACCATTGCTCAAGGCATCATATGCTTCTGCAATTTGCTTGAATTTTGGCTCTGCTCCAGGGTCCCCATTTTTCTGTGGATGATACTTCAGTGAAAGTCTTCGATATCTGAGATACAATGCATGCAATAAGCACTCATGGTATATGTTAGTAATTTATTGTGTAGCTACAAGGCATCAAATGTTCCATGCCTAAAGGATATACTAAATGGGAAGTTCTTGCATGATTGACTACTTGTATGGAAACTGCAACCAACTTGCACTAGTGCAAATTAGTTGTACAAAAATGTCATCATACTTTGCAAAAATGTCAATTACAAAGTATTTTTAACTTGGTACGAGATCTTTCTCACATCAATCACCTCAATCCAGCATCAAAGTGATAAGGTCCTCTGCAATGGTGTGAGGAAGGCTCAAAAGAAATTGTAGAGACCACACCCTTTCCAATTTATTCTTCAATATTCTACTGAGCACAAACTATGTGCCAGGCTACAGTAATATCCTTCATTGTAAAGGAATGTTGAAATGAGTTTGCAAATCGTGAGCAAAGCAGACAATCTAGGAAAAATTTTCAACAGCAAAAAAAGCATGACTTTAAATGGTACATAGACTATGGAATTTGAACTCGATGCACCCGCTATTGCTAAGAGACTTGGCTACAAAAATCAGTTGACATTGTTATTATATCATCATAGAGAACTATCTCTGAATATTCAAGAAGACGATATATCGAATCATTAGACGAATGGACTAGGCTATCGTCACAACACCATCCATGTTGGTTATATTTTGCAAAATTACACAGCTACTTACGCCTTCTTGATATCAGCATCAGTTGCACTTCTTGTTATCCCTAATATGGTATAATAATCTTGTCCCATTTTGCTGTTCTTGGCGTTTGAGCTTCTCGTTCTATCCACAACACTTCAAATAAACTGTCTTCGCTGTCGCTATGGATACAAAATTTAATACCTCTTTCTAGCACCAGCCTCGTTACAGGTCTTCCTGCCGAGGTAGATGATAGATATCATTGTCCAGAGTACCTTGCATTTTCGTTGAAACTAGACACCGATCAACGGCGAAAGTATCAATATCGGAATCTCGGTATCATTAACGAGTATTACAAGCGTCAACGACGTGGGGGCAAGCGACGGCGGCTCGTTGATCTTACTTTGTTGCAGCTTTCCAAGTACTGCTACAAATGGAAAGTTCAGGTTGTCCGGTAAGAGTCACTCACTACCACAGAAAAATTGCTCGACTGAAGTCTATTTATTTATTAGCTTTTCTGAACTCTATCCAGGATGCAAGCTCAAGCTCTCGTATCTCTATTTGTATCACAGAACAGGGAGTTTGTATCTAGGAGGGGTGCATATGTAATACGCCAATAGCATTTAAAGAAAATTTCACTGAGCAACAGAACCCATTGCAGGTAAATTGTAGAAAGGGGCGCATTGTTTCTTGTACACCTTTACATACTTCAGTAAAAACCCGCAAAAAAGAGCCTGTGTTTATAAGAACCTTGAGGATTCAATTTCATCTTTCAAACCAAGAACCCCAAAGAAGTTGAAGTGGCAAATGGTTTTTATATAATGGGTTTCGTGCTATTAAGTTTAAAACTTCAAGAGTTTAAACCATCATAGGCTATTAGTGTACAGATTCATTTTTTTTTAAAGTCACACACTGTTACTCTTCTAAAATTACAAAATTCCTAAAGATTTTTTCAGAATTTTACAGTTACACAGCAGATTGAAGGATTATTAAGCAAGACTTCTAACCTAAAAATGCTCTTATGAAGCTCCAAGAGTTCTAATGCTGAAAACTATGCTAATGTGTAAGGGATGTAGTGTTTATAAGAGTGCTACTCAGTAATTTTTTGCAAAGCCCTACCAAGGGACGAGAAAAAGTTTTGCACCCCCCTCGTTTGCCTGGCTGATTATAAATGAAGTCACTATCTTTAGGAATTGTATAACTATACCTGTTTCCTTGAGTCATACCCTGTTTGCTGAAGTCATCTGCCTTCCTTGGCAAACATCGTGCCTCCTATGGCGGTGCACCCCACTGTTTGAGAAAGGCTTGAATATAAGAACCTTGTTAAGAACCTTACAGGCTGGAATTGAGAACCAATTGCTTAAGGACCTATCCAGACTGCCCCGGAAAAACCTAGCTTCTTTCATGCAGGATTCTATTGTACAATGACAAACTGTTACAAAACGATGCCTTTGGGGGTGTGATAGGCATATCTACCCATACCAATCACTATACCATGTGAATTTGTATCGAAAAAGAAGAGTCCTCACAAGTTTAGAACATGATTCTAGTAGTTCAAAGAATCGTACCTTGAGATATACATTGGTAAACGTCACAAATAAATAGATAGTTATGTAAAGGGCTTGAGTGGCCTAAAACACATTATCACTTTATGATTCTCGTAAATATTGTCGGTCGGATGACATTTTCGGTCGAAAGTCGGTATCGAGTCTCTACGAATATGCAAGGTTACTCTGGACACTGATATCTATCATCTACCGGTATTGTCCTACTTGGCAAGAAAATCAGTCCATGTGAAATTGCTATTGATTCACTTAGGATATTATCACGTTTTGGGGAAAATATAAACACAATGAACCAGACCTTGCTTGAAGAGCCAGAGCTGTTAACAGAAGTTCCTCCAATACTGAAACGTCTTGCGAAAACAACTGCGTATGGCTTTTATGAAGCTGAGCATATAGCTATTATTTCACTTCTCACAGTTGTGCCATGTGTAGACGAAGATACCCTACTCGAAAGGCTTAACTTCGATAAGCGGCAGTTGCGACAAGCCTTGGTACGTCTTAAAATCGATAAATTAGTAAAACAGAGAGTTGTGAAAGAGAAACAGCCTGATACAGGAACTTTCAGTGTATACAATTTTTATTTCATCAATTTCAAAGTTTTTGTTAACGTTATCAAATACAAACTTGATCATATAAGGAAGAAACTGGAGAGTGAAGAACAACAAGCAAGAAATAGGCCATCTTTTTCATGCACCTTGTGTGAAAACAAATATTCTGATTTGGAGGTGGATAGGTTGATTGACTTAACTACTGGCTTGCTAAAATGTGGCTATTGTGGGGGAGAAGTTGAAGAGGAAATGATTGAAAAACATAGCTCATCAAACAAGTCATCTCTGGCTTTATTTAATGAACAAATGGAGCCACTTTTTAAACTCCTCAAGGCTTGTGAAAACATCAGTTTAGCTCCTCAAGTTTTAGAACCAGAACCAACAACAGTCCAGTTAAAAGCAGCAGCAAGCAGGGCACACAGTAGTTCAAGCAAAGGGGGCTGGTCACATGACAAGAAAACAATTGAATTGTATGATCAGAGTATAAGTGTGAAGGTGGGAGAGACTGAGGAGAAAGTTGGAGTCAAAAGTGCTACAAAAGAGCTGCCTGTTTGGATAGCTGAAAGCACTGTTTATAACTCAGACTCACAACATGCTAAAGTGCCCAGTCTTCCTGATAAAGAGCAACAGTTTTCGAAAGACTTGAAGCATGTTGGAGATACTGATATTCTTTCAGACCTCCTTGCACATGAAACTGTAGTAAAGAAGCCTAAATTAGAAGCAAATGGTGGCAACCAGGGTGATAGTGAAGATTCAGAGCCTGACTCAGAACAGACTGATGAATCACCAGTCAGTGATGTGAAGAGCAGCATTGCACATGAAATGACAAAGGGCAGTAAATTTGTTGGTGTCAATAAAAATGACAATGGTAATAATAGAAATGATGCTGATGATGATGATATTGATGACAATGATGATGATGACACTGATGGTGGTGAAGAAGTCATGGTCAAGGTTGGCTCTGAGAAAGTACCCATCTCTAAAGTTATTAGTGATCACACCATAGTGGAGCGGATGACGGAGGAGGAGCATGAAAACTACCTTCATCTCTATCATAAGCATTTTGAGCAGTTTTACTGAATTTGAGGTAGTTGAAGTAGTTTGATTAGATATTCATTTTCTCTAAATTTAGAGAATAACTATGCAACTGTTAAGAATAGCAGCATTCATATTATGAAGTTCATGCTAATTCAAATCATCAAACAATTGCCTTCTGTAAATGAGATATATTCCATTGCTTGAATGGAAAGTAGACATTATAGCTCACCAAACAACTAATGTCATTGAAAATTATTTGAAATGCAGCCTTTTCTGGCTTTTAAATGCATTGATAAGCTATCCTCTTAGTATTTCTACCTTCAACTAAAATGTTAAAGTTTCATAACTTTCAAGCAGGGCATTTTTTAACATATAAAGTGGTGGGGAAATTCCCCATGAGCCCTTTTAATTGCCCCACTAATAGAACATGTTTGCCCTACCACTTAAGTGCCCTTAGATTCAGTCACTTCATTATTTTTGCCTTGTTTGGAATATTTGTGGTTGAAAATGCTTAGTCTTCATTGAACAGGCTCCAAATCTCAGTTAATTTTTCCTGGAACTGCTGCATCTATAGATGATTCCTCTTTTCTTTTACAAAGTTCTAGATGGATGCTTTAAGTTTGAAACCAGAAATAAGTTTTTTTGTTATAGTCTTTTTAAATGCTTGTTGATCCGCAGATTCTGCAGGTATCTAAAGTGCCCTTTTCCCAAACCTCCCACCAGTGAAAAATCCTTAGAAAATGCCCTGCTTTCAAGTATTTACTGAGTTGTTAGCAGATAACTAGGCAATTTCCTTTAATTTGCCAAATTGCATTTCTGTTTTATGCTGTCCCCCCCCCCCATCCTTAACAGTCTCTCCACAGAGATTTTTCTGAAGCCAATGGTACCTGCATAGGAGGACTTGGGGATATTTCCCTCTGGTAAGTCCGTAATTTCCTACTGTATCTAAATTCAGGAGCAAATTGATGCACTTTAATCTCCACTTTTATTGCATTTCAGGGTAGCCAACAAACCCTGGAAAAGTATGAAAAATCCAGGATATTTTTTGTCCTAGGAAAACCCTGCAATTACAACCCACCCCTGACAAAATTGATTCTGAAACAGATTTCCCATGCATCGATTTCTGGCCTTGCAGTGCTGTTACGTTTTTTGTTCCCATGGCACAGTGGAGGAGGACTTATGAGGTTATTGTGGGAAAATGGCGTACCACGAGCACACACTCAGGGGGGCCTTTGGGGTCTAGACCTCTGCCCTCTTCAGCAAAATAGCGAAATTCCCCTATTTAGTAGTGCCCTCTCCTTTCAACAAGGGCGTTTCTCCAGCATAGAAAAGGCGTAATCCTAACAATTTTTCGGGAGTTTTGCCACCTGACCACCCATTCTCCTTTCTCTACCTTGATAAGAAGTGCAGCGTCCTGGATCCGCCCCAGTTATGAATGTATCTATATGAGTTTTGGTTCCAAATGAATGGAACCTGCTTCCCAAATCTTGATTATTTCAGCTATAAACATATTTTGAATTAAAAAATTCCTTAGGTTTTTTCCGCTATTAGTATTGTTCACCTTGTTCACCTTGAAAAGGCACTATCCCTATGTGGGGTGTCCTTTTACATGACGTCTCCACTCAGCTCGATCCAGCGCAGTTCTTCTGTGCAGTCCTCGGCTGTTAATATCTTCCTCAATCACTCTTTTCCAAGTTGTTTTTGGTCTACCTCTTTTTCTTCTCCCATGTTGTTCAAAATTGTATATCTTCTTAAGGATGTTGTTCTCTCCTCTGCTATATACATGACCAAACCATCGTAATCTGTTTGTTCTTATAAATTCATTTATAGGTTCTACATCTAAAGCTCGCCTTACATCTTCATTTCTCCTTCTATCTAGTCTGATAATTCCTTCAATTCTTCTCAGCATCTTCATCTCCGTTCCTCAAATTTTCCGGCTGTTTACATGTAGGTTCCTTTAAGAGTTCCTAATAAAAATAGCGTATAGGCCCCTTAGAACATACATTGCTTTATCATCCATGCGCGCGCCATTTTTTCTTCCCACATCATCTTTCTATTTTTCAAAGTCTTTTCATGTTTGCCTTGATAAATATTGCAGCATTGAGCATTGTCAGAAAAGAATAAATGTTTTGAGTGACATTTTAAGCAGGCAGCGTGCTGCGTTCGCTAATGCTTGATTATTTAGATTTAGACGTTTTGATTTGTTAAGTTAGGATAGTTAGGACCTGAGCTGCGTACCTAGACGCTAGGAAGTTTACAGATTAGAAATTTGGGAACTGTTTCCATAGATCGAATCTTTTGGTATTTAGTTTTTGAATTAAAGTACGGGGTTTCCGTACAGGCATTACTAATATTGAGTTCGCATTTAGACGTTTTTGTGTCAGTCCAATGGCTACAGTCATTATTCTAAGCTGTCAATCGACAAGGAAGTCAAAGTGTGAACAATGCACATTTTTTCTACCTTCTACGAGAGCGCATAACATCGTCATAACGGTATTTATAATCGAAATATAGCATGATGCGGAATTACACAATCAAAGCATGTCAGATTGTGATCCCTATACAGAGAGTCAAAAAAGCGCACGCTCGCGTCTAAAAGTTTTCAGACAAGGATGACAAACTAATGCCAATTTCACGACTTGTTTTTTACCCAATTCAAAAGGCCGATGTAGCTAGGACAAAGGAGATAGGCCGCAAACAAGGTCATGATCAGGTGGATCAAAATTTTCAACTGACATTTCACACTGATTGTTTTCTTATGTATGAAAGCACTTTCTTAAGACTAATCACATTCCCAGCAAGAATTACTTCAATTCAAAGCACGTTACAATACAAATCAAGTCACATGCGAGTCGAATGCTACAATGACTGAAGCTCGTGACATCGATGGAAAGAACCTGTAAGTAGTACGGCTAGATCAGGTGGTACATTTAGAAACGAGTCTTTGTCATCAGTCTGCAGTTGAATGTGTACATCTGTTGACTTTGTATATCTCCTCAGGAGCCTGGTTCGTTCACGTTCAATTTGTTACTAATGGCTAATTTATCCCAAAATTTAAGACTAATGACTAACCATATTCATTCATTTGACTTATGACTAAAGGGGAGTACTTCAACTTCCTGAAGAAAGTTTGTTGAGAAAGTTTATATATTCAAAAACTCACGTTGTTCCTTTCCATTTGTGGCCTGGTGTATAGCTTCTTTTTTCTATCCATGCTTCAAGAAGTCTACGCAGTTACTAAAAGCTCAAAGTAAGGACACCATAACTTCAAACCAGCCATTAGACACCCTCCTACGTTATTTGTTTCTAGAGACACGTAGCTAGTCCTCCCTGACAAGAACTATATCTCTGCCCCTAGAGTTACACCTATTTTACCACAATGTCCCTCCTTTGGTGCCACCCTGTTTTTCTCCCCCTCCCCTAAGGAATGACTCTGGCTATGTCACTGACGATGAGCAAATATCCATCCCAACTACTACAAAGAAAAGGAGAAACATCGCAAATCCATTCCCTTAACTGTAACTATTGTGTTCTATGCTTTAGCTCCGAGTATGAACTGGATAGTACTTTCTTAAAGCTGTGAAGTATATTTTTGTCATATGTGGCGTTAATAGTAGGAACTTCTTACCAAAACGAATCTTGATTAACTAAAGACTCGCACCAAAAGAAACCTTGAGAATTGACTGACTGGAATCTTTTTGCCTCACTACTGGCTAAGGATGCGCCTTTCAACATTTCACACTCTCTTCTGTGTTACAGTTTAGGAATAGGAAGCAAGTAGAGCCAAGACCCAAAACTCTCCCTAAATATCACAGCTAACCTGCCCTGACAGGGATATATCCTTCTACTCTCCCTTATTTGCTCCCTCAGTCCGATGTATTTACGCTGCCTCCATCTTTTTTTGCTTTGTTTCCCTCCCAATAGCATGTTTACCCATGGGCCAACGGGGCACTTACCTAGGGACCCCCGAGAATTCTTGAAATTAATGGGCTCCGAGCTGTAGCTTGAAAATCTAATGCACCAAAGCGCACAACTAGGGGGGGTTCTGGGGGTCTAGACCCCTGCCCTTTTCAGAAAATGGACAAAGGTTCCCTTTGTCGTACACTCTCTACAGGGGAGGAATGGCTAAATTCTTCGGCTCGGGCACATGTTGACTAATCCGGCCCAAGAATTTATTATTTTTTAAATATTACTTATTATTAACACATTCTTTACAGTTGGAATTATGTATACTTTCACTACTAGTTACAATAGCATCAACCAATAGTTACTAATTAAATCCAACTTCAATTACTAAAATACTCATGCGATGAAAATAAAATAAGTCTAGAATGAATGAATTCTAGAAAAAGAATGAAGTCTAGAAAGCGTAAATCGGTGGGCAATGATATTGAAAAGGGTTGCAAATTTCTGATAAACGCACAGCTTGAAGGTCAGTTTTTCATACATGAATTGCAAAGTTCTCCACCTTCAGAATTTAAAGCTTTCTCCACTTTATGCAGTCGACCCTCCCGTTCATTTGTCTGAATGGCCCGACCGGCTAGTCCCCATGCCTTTCTACATCAAAAAGGACGTTCCTTAATATGGAAAAGGCGTTATTCTGAAACTTTTTCGAGTGCTTCACCCGGCCCCTTAGTCCTCTCTTCCGTGATAAGACATGGCTATAAGAATCATTGGTCTTCAGAGCAGCGATATTGTTGTTGTTGTTGTTGTTGTTGTTGTTTACCTTCGTTTGAGTAGGCTATGATACCTTGCTTTTTCAGCTAATTTAGGCCCGCTATGGATGCCGCATCCAGGCATGGGACCCCTAGTTTAACATCTCTTCCGAAGGACGGCGGAGTGAGCTGTTTTGGTAGGTCATCTGGAAGGTCGCCTATCCAGTTTCTAACGGTACGCAACCATACTTAACTTCAGTTAAGCTAATGGAACTGGCTGGATCGCTTGGCCACTCACCCCACATATCGGTAAACCTCCCACAGTATTTCCTCCACTTATAAATCTGTAAAGCAATACACGTTTTTATTAATAAGAAAGTGGCTTAGAAGAAAGAAGTACTCAGCTGCTCAAAAAGTTAAGAATAGTTCAGTAGTGGATTTTTAAGAACCAAGAAAGTTAATAGCTGTACATGTAGTCAAAAATTTGTATCGAAATGCATATCTTTGTACAAATGGGTTCGGTTTTTCGAACTTTTTCAATCAGTTAAGCATATAGACAGTTGGTAAGTTGCTCTCTGTTGGGGAATAGAGCATGTTATGAATTGAATTGAAATCCTATATCATGTGACATGGAGCATGCGTATTGATGAGACGAGTTACGAGAAAAGGAGTTGTTGAGAATATAGTGGAGAACGAAGAGCTTCGAGAACACGAAGAGAGAAGAACATTAACATTGAACATTACGCTTCGAGGAAGCATTTGAGTTGAGAACGCTTGCACCTATTGTGTGTATGTTGTTGCTGTAATTTTCTTTTCTTTATTGATATATATATATATAATCATGTGTGACAGGACTGTGCCGGATAAGATAAAGGGAAGGCTGTACAAAGTAATGGTGAGGCCAGCCATGTTGTATGGAATGGAAGCAGTGGCAGTGACGAAGGCGCAGGAGAGAAAGATGGAAGTGGCAGAGATGAAGATGTTACGACTCTCCATAGGAAAAACTCGATTGGATAGAATCAGAAATGAGGAAGTAA
>WIPJ01003036.1:11540-30939 GCA_018155075.1 Cassiopea andromeda | reverse complement strand
ATACATATATATATATATATATATGCATATATATATATATATAATGTTTTTATGTTTCTAAATGTTTAGGTGTGTGTATGGATATATGCACGTTTAGGAAGCTTTAGCCAGTAAATGTTAGTGATCTTTTGATGAAGTAGAAAGTTCATGTTGACTTGCTTTTCTTTTTTCTCTCCACTCATAAAAACTTAGCACTTCCAATGATTCTCCTTTTTTCAGAAATTTGGACGAGCATTTATCGTACCAAAGAGCTTGAAGTAAGTTAATAGGATCTTCTGGTTCCTGTATCCCTGGATTGTATGGGCCTCAGATTGTACAATTGTGAACTTTTTAGTACTCATCGCCTTTTAGTAAACTCCCCAATATTTTTTGTTGCAGAGACTCCAACATGTTTATTTTCCGGAGCATTGACATGCTGGAGAGACCTACCCTGTATCCAGTTGTACCTGCAAAGTCTGTGAAAGCTATAGATGTAAACAATGGGGAAACTGATATCGATATTTGGAGCATGCTGAAAGAAAGGTAGCTTTTCATTTTGACGTTCATTCATTTTCATTCTAAATTATATAGACAGGGTAGAGTATGCAGCTAAAACTGATTTTTATACTGCCCTGCAAAATAATGCAAAAATAAATTATTTAATTACATTCGTATAAAAAGAAGAAATTTAAATAAGAACTATGTACAATAATACAAGTGGGAGCGAAAATTAAAAAGTTATGGAGTTAGCGAAAGGATTCATACTGATTTTGTTAGCTTTTTTGACAAGCTTTTCAGTTATGCTTTCTTTGTGTTCAAAGTATTTTCATTGCATCGGATTTTGCATTCAATCAGGATACTGCTTATTATGAACACTACTTAGAGAATGCGGAGGAGCTTGTCTTTACTTTTGCCATTTCCAGCCTAGTAGGCTCTGAGCGAAGAGTCCGGACCATTGAGTGATTTCTTAATCCTCATTCGGTCAATAGAAAGTGTTTATAGTCTCATTTATCATTATTTTTCATTTACATGGCTTTTCTTCTATGTTTAGGGTGTATATCATGCACTAGATGGAATCATGCTAATTTTTATGTAAATTATAGTTATTTTGCTTTTTTTATAGTGAAAAGGAGTCAAGTGATTTCCAATTCAATTCAATTTCGGACTTCGTTTTTGCGTATCGGTAAGACCACTCTACAGTGAATAGCATTCCCGTTAATTTGTGCGCTGGCATATTCTGCAGTGTTGTCCCGTTTAAACATCACCTGTCTTTAGACCCTCTTTCCTGAGATGCCCCGAAGAGCCAAGAGATCGAGTTTCAGCTGGAAAGTGGCTTTCATGTAAAGAAACTTGTATATGTAAAAGTGATTACAGGAAATTTTCTGTTCCTAGTAAAGATATCCATGTCAGATCATTTGCACCTTTTAATTTCGTTCCACTTATCTAAGAATTTTAGCTGGGTTGTTTTGCTACGTAAGACTGTAGATGCTTTTGTAATTGGTATATTGTCTTCCACAGTTCCGGCAAATGTACGCCAACTGATGTGGCAAAGCGCGTCATCGCGGCAGTTGAAGAAAGCAGCACAATGGACCCAGCATTGAACATTATTGTTCAAATGAATAAAGAGGAAATCATAGAAGTATGTTAGCCTTCTCCTCTCTATGTGTCAGGGCCTTTTTCAGAATGTGTGCATGGGGGACCAAGCGTAAAAAGGAACTCTTAATCCATAAATTCATGGTTTTGAGCTTTTGTACCCTGGTAAATACAAATATTAACTTTGATGAATATTGAAAGCCGTCCATGTTTTCGAAGGGATGTGTGACTATTTTGTACTATTTCAGACGAACTTGCTGAAATTCCTATACTATAGCATGACTTGCTAAAGTATAGGAATTTCAGATGTGCTAACGTATAGGAAATTCAGTTAGAGCAGACTGGAGCCCCGGGGACTTCTTCCCAGAAAAAGCTGTTGTGATGAAATTCTGTAGAACGTTGGAAAACATCTATTTTGGACAATAGGAAGTCAGTTGAATTGATCGTTTAGCATACGGCTACAGCAAATTATGAAGACCAAGCTGAAATATGAAAAAGCTACGTGAAACTTTCCTTCTCACGAGAAAGTAGCCTCCTTTCTCACCGCTAAACTACCCTACTTCAAAAATAAACAAAGATATCAACCAATGCTTTACTATTTAGTCATATTGTTGTACAGTTATACTATACCCTGTCTACTTTAGACTGTTTTCCCTTGCACAGAGCTCATTAAAGCGGTATATGTAGATGTTTTATGCATTCATAACTATTTGCTTTTGTAGCTTGCTATTTGATATTCACTATTTGGTATTCATTTTGTCAGATTTAATCAGAGTTTGGTCATTGGAAGGAAGCTTTGTAGAAGTATTCAATTCATTTAGGTGCATGAAATAGCTGCCTTTCGTGCTGCTCGACTGGCCTACTTCAGTAGTAAACAAAAATATCAAACAGTATTTACTATTGAATAACTTTTTTTGTAAGTGTTGCTAGTACAATAGCTATTGTATTAGTAACACTTGATACAATATAATACCTATTGCATCAGTAGCACTTAAGCTAAATGCACTACAATAATACGTAATTCAACACAATAGCTATTGTATCAGCAACACATAATAATACAGTACAATGACTATTATACTAGTAACACTTAATAGAATATAGAATACAATAGCTATTGTATCAGCAACACATAATAATACAGTACAATAGCTATTATACTTGTAACACTTAATACAGTACAATAGCTATTGCATTAGTGACACTTAATGCAATACAATAGCTATTGTATTAATAACAGTTAATCCAATACAATAGTTATTGCATTAGTAGCAGTTAATGCCCAGCTTGTCCATGCACAGAGTTCATTAAAGCTGTATATGTATATGTTTTGCACTTTCATAACTATTGGTTTTTGAAACAGTATTCATTTTTAGATGGCTGAGGCGTCCACTGCGAGGTACAAGAGAAATGAACCTCTATCAGTATTTGATGGTATTCCTATTACTGCCAAGGATGAAATTAGAGTTGTAAGTTGCCTCCCCAAAATATTTAATAACTACTTTTTGCTCATTTCGTCTTCTTATATCTCATCGCATTGTGAATGTCAGGAACTAGTATGTAGTGTTCTTTTTGGTAGTTCGTATGTCAAATTGCTCAATCATTTTAACTTCCTCCTCCGTCTGGTGCGCAAGCATGTGCTTGTTTGGATCATCCTTGTACGTATGGATGTGCTTTTCCCAGCCCCCTATCCTCCTTTGCCTCATGTCGCATTGCGCCCTCTCTCCCTATGTGCCCCGTCTCTCAAGTCAGGAGAGTCTTAGAGGGAGGGCTCAGGGGGCTCAGCTCCCCTTGTTAAATTTATGAGAGAATTTGGGGGACTGAGCTCTCCTTCATCGAACATCCTTTAGACTGGATAAGTTCAGAACTACTCATTTGCCAAAGGAGAAGGAATGAAAGGTAAGCCTTTATTAATAGAAAAAGATTGCTACAACCCTATACTTGCTTTCTCCTTCTTTTAATACTGTCATATACGCTGGTTTGACAATTACATTATCGTCATACATGAAAAAATGGGCGTGGTTAAAGGCCCGGTCCATATATTTCCTACAACACAGCCCCCTTTGTTATAGTTTCAGGACAACCACTGCGTCCAGCATACGGCCCAACAAGGGCTTCAATGCTGCCCTGACAGAATTTTGAATACACTGAGACGTAGGAATAATTTTCTTGCCAGTACTAGTTGGCAGTTGAAACAATGGTTCTCCCAGTTTTTCGCCATTGTCTAGAGTAGCAAGTAGGATTTCAAAGTCCCTATTGCCTAGCCAAAAGCTTAAAGGTGGCAGAGATGTTGTTCTTGAGAAAGATGATGATGATATCATGGACAGAAAAACTGACTTATGTAGTAGTGCTGGAAAAGGTGGGATCAGAAAGACAACTTTTGAACACTGTCAGATGGAGACAGTGGAAATTTATTGGGCATGAGCTGAGAAGAGAGGGAGGTATGGAGAAGAACATCTTGCAGTCTGAGATGGCAGGGAAAGAGCAAGAGGAAGACAAAGATTGAAGATGCTAGATTGAATGATGGAGAGATTGAGGGGTAGAGATAGAAAACAATTAGGTAATGTTGCAATGGATAGAAAAAGATGGAGAGAAAGAGGACCGCCATGATCCGTCTACGGTATTTGATGCCAAGACACTAGAAGAAGACTTCCTAGCCATGGCATCCTTTTAAACCTTATCAACGTTCCCTGCCCTCGTGATGTCATTATACCCTATGTGGCCCCTAAAATAAAATGGGTTTGACACCCCAGATATAAATAAAAAGTATGCTTATGTAAATCTATGCATTTGAAGTGAGTTTCTTTGCCATATCGGACTTTCTATCAGCCTTCATGCGTTTTTGTAGGCAGGTTATAGGTGTTATGATGGAGCACCGTTTTTGGGTGAAACGATTGAGACTGAAGAAACCGAGTCTCCTGTGGTAAACAAGTTGCGCAAGGGAGGAGCAGTGATCATAGGTATTGCAAACATGCACCAACTGGGTATGGGACCGACCGGATGCAATGGAAGTAGGTATGAATGTAAAACCCTTGTAGAATCTCTGAAGAGTTGGCTTTCATTTCTTGGTTTCATTTCATTTTGAATTCTTTCTACAAGGTAAAGCATAGAATTTGAGAAACTGTTTTACATGCTGCCCGGTGTAAAACCTAAGAATTTATTGCATAATGGCTCTAAATAAATTTAATAGATGTACATATCAAAACTGAAACTTACACACAGTAGAGAGAAATATGCAATAAAACTAAAAATGTAAATGCTCTCCTGTATTAGGTCTACAAAATTATGAAAATGACTGCATTGTGCTTTGCATTTGAATAGTGACGTTGGAAGCATCGTATTGCCTTGAATAAGTACCCTCCCTCGAATAACTCAACTCACCTCCCTTGGGAAAGTGCCCAGCTCCCCCACAGAAAAAATTAGAAGATAGATATAAATATTTTCCCAACCCCTGCGCACTATTTTATAATGATTTCAGTAGGAGATGCATGTACTGCTACTCATCGTTGATACGGAAGGACAACAACACCAGGTGTCTGTTCCATTTGCAGTTATTTCTTGAGAATCATTTTTGCATAGACGCCCCCGAGCGCTTTTATCAAGGAAATGCAGTAGGAGCATTCTTATTTCATGTGATGTTATCATTTTTGTGTCGCCAAGTCATAGGGATGTTTTAGTAACAAAGATATGAAGTTATAGATGCTACACAATCAGAATCTCGTGAATTTCTTTGAAGGCTACATGGCACCTGCAGAAATCCATATAACACAAATCACTTCTGCGGAGGCAGCTCGAGTGGTTCTGGTGCAGCAGTCGCATGCGGTATGTAAATTGTATTCACTCTTATTTGCTTCATTGTTGAAAGTAGCAAGTAGCATTTAGGTAGCAAGCGATGGATGATATATGCTGCGATTAGTCCAATCGCAGCCGGTAAAGATGAAATGCAGCCCATCAGAACATGTCATTAATATTGAAGTCTGCAAAACCAGCCTGAAGTTCTTGAAGAGACCCATGCTTAACCCCTTCCCTATCTCCAACCTCTATCCATACCCTTACCTCCCAACCATAGCCATTTTCACGTTCTGATAGGTTGCATTTCGTGTTGACAATCCCAGCTTCTTCACAAGCAGTGTTGGCTCTGTAGAGACACAGGGGGAGGGAACTTTTTCGGGGGTTAGGAACTGAGATTTTCCGACAATAGTACAGTAGATCTTTCAAAATGTTCTTGGCTACTGAAATTTTTAATATCTGACTGATGTGCTAGAGGTGGACTGTAGCCTCCCAGTTCTCCAGCCGATGTGCCGTTGCAGTTCTGTTACAACGGCTCTGTATCGATAATTTTACGGCAAGCGCTGCGCTACGACGACGATCGTTCAAACATACGTCTTTCCTATCCAAGATTGTCACTCTAGTTATCTCAGTTGCTAATCATGCTGTATTTCTTCCCAGGTATGGTACCAATGGCATTGGGCGTCGATGGTGGCGGATCAATTCGGATCCCAGCTGCTTCTTGCGGGAATGTTGGTGTCAAAGGTAGTTTTATTTTCTATTGCTCTGGAGAATTTGGCGACAGAAACTTATGTAGAGGAAGTAAAATCCCCAGATTTTTGACTTGCATGTTTGAATATCTACAAATACACATGTTGACAAAAAGTCATTGTGTTATGAAAGCATTTCTCAAATAGTTGGGCGCGATGAGACGGTGAAGGGGATGCATAAAACTCTTGGGGAAAGGTATTCTTATGCAATCTTGATGACCAAGATGTCCAAGCTCCTCTCTACCCCACATCCACCATCACAATGTCCCGTATTTAGTTCTCTACACGCAAAGTCCGGAAAGTCCTTCTTCAGCTCAACACCTCCAAATCTAGTGGACCTGATGGTATACATGCTATAGTTCTAAAGTCCTGTTCCCCTGAACTCGCCCCTGTTCTCAAAAAGCTTTTCCAACTTTCCTACAATCTTGGTATTTCCCCTTCGTCTTGGAAACTCGCCCACATTTTCCCTATTCCCAGAAAAGGTGAAAAATCTGACCCTTCAAACTATCGCCCTATTGCAATCACTTCTCTCATCTCTAAGACTATGGAGACCATTATCACCGAACAACTTCTTGCCTTCGTTGAAACAAACAGCCTTCTTTCTGATCACCAATATGGGTTGTGACAAGCGAGATCTACCAGTGACCTTCTAGCCTATGCTGTTCATGCTTGGTCCTATGCTCTAGAATCCTACAGTGAAAGTAGAGTGATCTCTCTTGATCTTTCCAAGGCCTTTGATCGCGTCTGGCACAAAGGTCTTCTTGCTAAACTGCAAATGTTTGGTCTTCACCATACCTTCATTAAATGGATTTCTAGCTTTCTATCTGATAGGTCAATTGCAATTAGGGTCGATGGATACCTCTCTAATCCTCATTCTATCAACTCAGGTGTACCTCAGGGCTCTGTTATCTCGCCTGTTCTGTTCATCCTATTCATAGATGACCTGCTTTCCTCTACATCTGCCAGTATTTTCTCCTTTGCTGATGACACTTATTTAAGTTCATCTTTTTCATCCAATCCTCGACACCTTGCCTATTCTAATATTTCACCATATCGTAATACTTCAGCCTTACTTCTCACCAATGACTTGACAAATGTAGAGAAGTGTGGTAGTGACAACCTTGTTAAGTTCAATGAAGAAAAGACAAAACAGGTTGTCATATCACGTAAACATCACAAAAATTTCCCCCCTGCTTTCATGAACGGCCATAAACTGGACATTTCATCTTCACTCACTCAACTTGGTCTTTCTACTGCATCTAATCTCACTTGGAAACCCAATATCAATTCCATAGCAAAGCATGCATCTCAGAAACTTCGCTTTCTTTCTAGAGCCCGTGGCTATTTCTCACCTTCTCAACTACTAACTATATACAAATCCCAGATTCGTCCTTCTCTGGAGTACTGCTCTCGTGTCTGGGGTGGTGCTCCTAAGTCTTTTCTCCATCTTCTTGAAAGAGTCCAGTCTAAAGCTATCCATCTCATCAACAATCCAAACCTCACTAATTCTCTACAGTCTCTCTCCCATCGTCGTCTTGTTGCATATCTTTCCATTTTCTACCGCTATTTTCACGGAAATTGCTCTCAGGAAATCAAGAATATTATTCCTGATCCAGTGAGGCGTGTTCGAACCACCAGAAGCTCTACCTATTCACACCCTTTCCAAGTTACACTACCTAATTCACGAACTCTATCTCAAAATCTTCACCCACTACTTTCCCTGAATCTTACAATTTGTCATCTTTTAGATCTAACATCAACAAACTTGATCTTGTCTCCCTTTCTACTTAAACTTTCCCTCATTTTCTCAGTTTTTCCTTCGTCGGGGCTTTGTTATAGGCCCTACGGCCCTTCCCCGACATTACTTAATAAAAAGAAAAAGATACTGATCTTATTTCTAGTGAGTGGAGGGGCGCGCGAAATATTGCCTCTTCCTATGAGGGCACTATTCAGGACGTACATCAGATGTATACTGAAATGGTCATTTTTCTCCCAAACGATTCCCATCTTGGAACCCACGTATCTTTGAACGAATATCCAGTTCGTGTCAAAATAGTTAGAAGCAACGATATTGTATCAGTTCTAATTCTTCAGATTTTTGGTTGTACAATAACGTTTTCTTCACTTTTCCACGAAAAATCAACAAGGATTTTTATGTGAATCTGGAGAAGATGAATCTTTTCGCTCGCACTTGATTTATGGTAGCAGAAACTCATATCACATAATGGGTGATATTTGCACCACAATTTTACCAATGATCTATGAAATTGTCTGAATATTGCCAATCATATATGGAACATTAGTTGCTTTCTTCAAGGAAGAAAATGGTTCTTCTCTGTTGATACTGTAGGATAAGAGTTCAAAGTCATCACATAGATTTGAAATGTGTTCTTTTTGTAGCTAGTTATGGAAGAATCTCAAGTACCGGTCTTTTTCCACTCTCGGATACTGTTGGTCATCTTGGTAAGTTAGTTTGAAGTGTATGATGAAATTTCTTTATTATAGAAGTGGAGGATTCGGAGGAATTATTAATATTCTTGTACTTCCAATGTGTGCATGTTTGATATCTAAACTTGTTGCTTTCTTATTACATTAGTTAATTTTTTATAGGTCCAATGTGCAACACAGTTAGAGATTGTGCAATTGCATATGGTATGTTCTATTTGTAAAGTACCTAGTATAGGCGTCAAATCTTGATTGGCTAACAAAGGAATCACCATCGAAGGATTCCTGCTAATAATGTTGCGAGAATTCGTTCAAGAAGCATTGATAATCGTGCTTTGGCGGTAAAAAGTGTACTTTTATTGCGAAAAAACTGATTACACATAGTTACAAATAATTGAAAAATATTTTGCAGGCATGTTCAGAAGGCTTCAATTCACCTTCCCTGAAGAAGCAATTTTATATCTTGCATAGATCAAAAGTTATCGACATTACAAGCTGTCCATCTTTTCGTGTAATGTCGATAACTTTTGATCTGCTCCTTCTGGAAATGTGAATTGAAGCCTTCTGAACATGCTTGCAACATATTTTCGATTATTTTTAACTATGTGTTGTCAGTCTTTTCGCAATACAAGTACACTTTTTACCACCAAAACACGATTCTCAATGCTTTTCGAACGAATTCTCGCAACATTAGTGAGTTTCCAATTCACTACGTAGCTCGGTATGGTTACGTTTGGAGACCTGGACTCTAGCGCGGCCTGGCCATGCCTGGGAATCCTCCCACCGTACTACATCATTCCACTACGCTGAGAGGCAAAGATCAACGTACTGTTGACTACGTTGGGAATAGAAAGGTAAGGATCAATTCCTTAACAAGTTCTACGTTGATTTGACATCGATTTTATTAACTATTATTTTACTGGTCTTTTTTGTTCTATTTGCTCTCGAATTGGTTTCATTTTAGATTGACTGAAGAAGCACCAAAGATGGAGGCCCAGCAGAGAAGCACATGTAATCAAAACTCTAACACTCGAAATCCAATGTTCTTATCAAAAGACGGAAACGTTTAGCCTTTTCCTTGTATCATTCATTCGTATATACTTACTTTAAAATTCTTTGCACTCAGTATGAATCAAATATGTCAAATCCAGCTCACTTTGGCAATGTCCTGTCCATAGTATTTAATCATTTGATGTTAGAGAACTATAACATTCCCCAGTGCACAATATTCTCTGGATAAAAAGCTTTGCAGTATATTTTGTTATACATTCTTGAATTATAAGCAAATAATGTCCAACTGCCAAAATATAAATAGTTGGTTCTCCACATACCCCTTGAAACACATTGCGTTGCCTGTAATAGTATGCTTTGCTATGAAAATCACCTTATCATTGACTTGAAAACCATGGAGTAGTTTTACCTTTTCATTGTTAACTTTAATATCTATATGAAGTTCCTAAATACAATTGTTGTATGCGATGCAATATGATTGACAATTGTCTTACCTGGTTTGTTATTGCTCAATAGACCAAAAATGGTGTGGACAATAGACCATGATGTCCTTCTAATAAGGGAAATTCTGGTACTTAGGCCATTTGCTTTTAAGTTTGGCTCTAGAGAAAGGGAGCAAGCTTGGGATAAAATTGCAGAAACCTTAAATACTGTACAGTAAGTGAGGTTTTCTGTGGACCAAAGAGGAGTTAGGGAAAGATATGCCAAACCAGAGATGGCATGTAAAAAGAGAATGAGAGAAGAGCATCAAGCAAGTGACATAAGCCCAGACATAGCTGAATTAGAACAAGGCCTTGAAGCAATTATTGAAATGACAGAAAGTGTCCAAATAGAGATGTCAGATATCTAAGGAAGCAAGTAGAAGCAATTAGCAAAGAACAAGGAAACTGCAGAAGAAGTTAGGAAAAGAGCTATGGAAAGGCTTTCTCAGACAAAGGCAAAAGAAAAGGAAGGTCAAGAGAGCACTACTAAGAAAAGAAAGTTACAGTTTGACAGCTGGGAGTACCTACAAAATAAAGAAAAGAGAGAGGACAGCCAAAACAAGATTGATGCTGATTTTAGGGAGAGAGAACAGGCATTTAAGGAAAAGAAACACAAGGATCTGTGACCTGAAGGAAAGGGACCTGATTTTGATAGAGAAAGAGCTGAAGTTTAAGATGAATCTACAAAAGGAGCAAGAACAAAGGGATCAAGACTTGGGTAAAAGTATGGAAAAAAACAGCAACAAGAGGAACTAAGTAAACAACTGTGTGAGCTAAATGAAATGCTATCTAGCTTGTCAGAAAGCAACTAAACATTATAATATTTATTCATATATAAAACTACTACTTCTGCCCTATTATATTCATATTCTGGTATTATTTTCTATTTGGTAGTATTTCAAAATCAATTGAAGTAGCTATTCAAACTGCTTATTGGAATAGTAAAGGGAGCTGATTATCATTGGATTACAGCTTCAAGGGAGTTGTCTCATCTCAAGGTACTAAATAATGATAGAAAGGAAGGAAAATGTATGCAAAGAATTTCAGCACTAAAATCAGGGTAATAACAAGTCCCAAGAGTTCTCAAACAAACAAATGTCACTAATGCTTCACACCTGCTAAGGATCGCTGATTTATCTTTTCTGTAAAGGGAATCCTTTGATCTTTTTGAAGCTACTCATAAATATCAGTAATGAAGACAGATGTCCTTATAGTTTTCATCACTGCTGTGAAACTCGTATATCAAATCGTAGTACAGAATTCATATAATGGCAGAAACGATAAAATCCTTTTAGATGAACATGAAATGAAAAAAGCACCGTTCGTAGACCTCTAAACATCCCTAGGAAGATTGCAGTAGCTTCGCCATAATCCTACTCAAACTCTTCTTCACCAGAAAAAACTGTATAGCACAACTTTAGACATTGCTCTGCCATTTTGTTTACATTTAGACTTTAATGACCGCGCTAGTGCTTAGGTCTCCAAACGCAGCCGTACCGAGCTACGAAGTGAATCGGAAACTCACTATTACTGGCAGGAATCCTTCGATGGTGATTCCTTTATTAGCCAATCAAGATTTAACGCCTATGCTGAAGTACGTAAACTCTATGGGTCGGTTAGTGGGAAAGGTGGGAAACGTACTTACGCGTATAAGTGGTTGATTCTGTTTCACAATCGTAAGGTCTACTTGGAGTATGAAAGAAAGGGAGTGAAAATGGGTAGACTTTTCAAGAAAGAACAAAGAAAACTTTGTACGTCCGTACTAGGAAAGTTAACGGTTGAATAATAGATGTAATCATGCGTACAAGATAGATGGGTTGGTCAAAATTGTGGTGCTTTTGAGCTTACGTACTTTGGATGATCCCTTGGACAACTTCATATTACTTAGAAGGATGTTTAAATATCTTAGAAAGATGTATGGAGAGATCGAAAGATAGTTTATATTACAATTGAACGGTTACATTTTCTTCCAACATTGGTATATATTGATAGCCAATTGTCTACAATTAATTGTGTTTCTTCATACTTGTTGCAGCTGCATTTATTAGTAATGTCCTTTGCTCTTTCCTTTTAGCCTTTATTGCTGGACCAGATCCCTTATTCCCTCCTGGTAAGTTCACTAAATCAGCTGTCCCAGATTTTGTGTGATCACTTATAGTAATACAATTTATGTATAGTTGACTCGAGGAATAACTGGAGCTAGGAAAGGCCAACTCTACACTATTTGCAATGTCTAAGACAACTAAAATGAACAGTATTAAAAGAAAAGCTAGATAAAGATGCGGCTAGTACATTAAGATCTCTTCAACCTTATCATTTTAATTTTGAATTCGCTATCAGGTTTTGTAGCTTTATATGGATCTGAAAATTGGTTCAAAATTTTGCTTCCCCTAAATGAAAATGACTCGTTTCCTTTTTACAATTTTGATATTGTCACCCAATTTTTGCAACATGCAACATTACTAGAACTTCCTTCAAAAAAGACTTTTGATGCTTCCCACAGTGAATTTGTGTGATCATTTCGGAAGTTGGAGGTCGCAAGTATTGTTGCTATATTTATCGCAACAGTTATCTGTGCAGTGATTTGTATAAGTACTACATGGAGGGAAACATGAATTAAGAATAAGGCTGAGTTCATCTCCGAACACACGTGTCTGTTTGTGCTACGTTCTAATAGAATATATACAAGAATCTACAATCTGCAATTCGATTTGTCTCATTTTCGTTGTCTTTTCCTTGCTGCACCAGTAGCTTCATAACAGCCTCTTCCGTCAATTTCTTCCTCCTATCTGTGTTTCTTTCTTTCATAATCTATACATGAGACTGCACCAATTGTATGTTCTATCGTTTGTTGCTCTTATTACTAACAGCTTTCAACTTTGCACAGTTACACTTTGTTGACGTTTAAAAGAAAGTATTCATTCTTTATAGGCTTTGGGCAGCCTCCTGTGGAACTCAAAGACTTTGAAAATTTAGATCTTAGTGGTATGAAAATAGGTATTGACTGGGACTATTTCAAGGTAATTTTTGTGTGAGCGTTTATTCAAAATAACTTCAATTTCTTGCATAAGGAAAATGGTGTAATACCTTGTGTGCTACTCTGGGTACGAGTAACACACAATATTTGCATTTCGTGTCTGATATTTATGGAGGGTTGTTTTCATATATTTTGCAAGTCCATAATTTAATTTAGTAAAGAGAAAAATAAGCAGCTTTATTACTTAAATAGGAGATTACATTTTATTAAAATTTATTTCCAAGTCTTTTCCTCAAGTGAATCTGGTGACATTTTGATAGTTCTTACTCAATACAGCTTTTTTAGAATTTACTGCCTGCGGAATCACTTTCATACATGTCAGATCTTCTCACGACAATCTGATGTTCACAATCGGGTCTTACAAAATATTAAATGTAATCTAGCTATACCTCTAACGAGAACAGCCTATGGACAAAAATTCATTTGCTTACCGCGGAGCTAATACATGGAACAACCTTCATAATGATGTAAAATTATCCTCTTCAATCCAGTCGTTTAAAGAAAAATAAAAGGCTCATAATTGATTATATTCAAAGAAAGCTGTTTTAAGTATTCTATAAATGTTAAGTTTCATCATTTTCTTATAGTTTTAAATATACAAAAAATACAAAATGCCCAGGCCTTACTTCTTCAAATGTGGAATTTTCTCAATACTATGTTATAGTTAAACTAAATTATCATGTCTCCCTTTTCGTAAGTATGCACATGGTCGAAACCAAACCACTCCCGTTTTATGACATTGCACTTAGAGCCCCCATTGTTAAAAATTTTGGAAATCGCCCCTTGATGCCTGGATATTTATCGTTAGGGTCTTCTCCTTCAAGTGCATATCAGCCATATTATATAAATCTGACAGTTTGGTCTGTTCGCGTATTCGTTTATGGATGTACTTAATGGACCAAGATAGTGTTTTTTTATATAATGTAAATATCACCAGCGTATTTATATTTCTAGCATGGTGACTCCATTGTTGTTGATTATTGCATGCAAGGTATGTACTGTTTATAGTGGAGATTTCATGATTTAATATGGTTTCTATTTACCTCCAATGTTGTTGACACATTTTGTTATAGGAAACATTTCTAGAAGAAGCATAAGTCCGAAAGTAGGTAAAAATTAAGAAACAGTTAAGAAACCCAGGCGGTTTCAAATAGTGACTTAAAGGAACAGCTTTTACAAGAAAATTGTTGATAAAAACTAGAAAAAGCAGAATGAACATAAGTATCCATAAGTATCCAGTAACATAGCATAAACATGAGTATCCTTGTTCTTGCATAACATTTGCCTAACCTGGATTGTTATTGGAAGTCTTAAGAATTTAAGACACATTCAAGAAACATTTCAAAGCTCTATTTGACCAAGTATGAAGAAACATCCAGGCTGAAGCCAGAAAGTTTGTGTCTTACATAAAAAACGTGGTGCACTAGAAAAAAGTTGCTCAATGACTGTCATTGATTCTACCTTTCTGTACATTCCTCTCACTTTTATGCTTTGCAACAAAATACTCAATGTTTTACCTAACATGCTCTTTTAGTAAACAATTACCCTTGAAATTCTTTAAGAACTAGAACCATTTGCCGTTTGCTATTTAAATGCTCACTTCACGTTCTAAATATCTGGCAAAAATTAAGGAACACCTAAGAAACGCAAGAATATTAAGCTCAAAAAGTATGCTTGAAAGTAAGAATATTTTTCATTTTATAAGAAAATAGTGCGAAAAACCTCCACCTCTCAAAAGTTTTTTACATACTTACTTCCAGGGGGTCCAAGAGAATTCAGACGTCCCAGTTCAAAGAAGAAAGAGGAGGCCCCCTGCGAGCGAAGCGATCAGAAGATTTTCGGGGTATGGTAGTTAAAACTTGGGAAAATCACTGCTGATTTACTTAATTAGGCCCTTTGAGCCTTAATGTCCAGGTTTAATTTGCCCCCTACCCCTCCTCTCGGCAACCCTTCATACTTTACAGGTCTTAATTATTCTCATTCTCATCTCACAGCTACCTATTTTCGTTGTCCAGTACTCAGCTGCATAAGCAGTAACTGGCGCTTGGAAAGGTACGTCCCGTGAAAAATTGTATAGTGAGCTTGGTTGAGAATCATTAAATCTCCGATGATGGAGTAGATGTCTCACACTCTTCTATAAAATAATTAACACTATATATGTCTTCTATAAAGTAGTTCACAGATTATATAGAATAGTCACAGCTCTCTATACAAAAGTTTAATCACTACTTTATCAACATTGTCGATTCACTACCCATTGAGCTCTATGTGACTATGCCATCTTGTGTCCGATTGACAGACACAATTATTGATGTGCTCAGAAAATATGAGAACCTTCCCAGCCAGCGTAGTTTCCATTGAAAACAACATACGATTTACTCAAAACATTGTGTTTCAGCCAATCAGCTGTGATGATATTGTAAATGAGATAAACAGCGTCCAATCCCTGCCAAAATTCTTGGAACACTTGCACCATTTCTGTTGCTCATTTAGTAGTAAGAAAGACAGACTCTAAAATGTCTATTCTGCTTATAGAAAGAAATATAGTGCTGAGCGTGCACTCATCAGAGTAATCGAGAATATACGCAAGATTTTAGATTCGAAAGGTGTTGCAGGCATGATCTCAATAGATCTGTCAAAGGCATTTGATTGCATGCCTCACGAAGTGCTCATTACAAAATTAAATGTATATGGTTTTGGGGCACAGAGTTTAAGGCTAATTGCAAATTGCTTTTCAAATGGAAAACAAAGAGTAAAAATTGGCACAACCTAGTGGTTGGCTGAATACAAAGATTGGTGTGCCTCAAGGATCTGTGCTAGGCCCATCATTCTGCAATATTTTATTAATGATTTCATATACATTATTGGGCAGTTGAAGCTATGCAATTTGCAAATTACAAGACTAATTTCTCTTGTGGCAATTCTTTTTTGCTTCAAGCTTTGAAGAAGACATGTCTAGATCAATGTTTTGGTTTAAGGCAAATCAAATGGTTGTGAATGCGTCAAAATACCATATGGTATAATACGCCTTTGAAATGAATAGATGCTAAAAATCAATCTTTACGGCCATAAACAGTTATCTCTCGATTCAAATGCAAAAATTCTCCGAGCAATACTGGAATATATCCACGCTTCCAAACGTTTTGAATGACTCTATAGCATGACCTTGCAATTCTCCTCTATCATTTTTCCGTTATTCAATTCTTACTGCATTTAGATTCCTGTTTAGGTACACTTCTAGTCGAAAGTCCAAATGATTATGTGCGACAAATTGTTGAATTTAGTTTTCTGACCAGCGGAGTACCTTATAAAGCCAGGGGTTAGGCATGATGCTTTGTACCCCTTTGTATCGTCCTCTTAGTACTATAAAGTAGATTTTTAGGTTTGCACTTTGTTAATGTAAGTTGTTATATGTATAGAAATAAATCTGCGTTGCTATGGATACCAGAATTTCAAAAATCTTTGAAGAATCTTTTTAAAAAGGAATTTCAAAAACTCTAAGGCGGAATTCGACAAGATATCAAGAGCCATCCAAGCTGAAAATTTGTTTTATAAAAACATTTTTCGTCGTTTGCAACAGGAGTAGCTCTTCGGCCTTACATAAAGTTTTGAAGATTTGGAGGGAAGTAATCTTTCCTGTTGTGCTTGTTTTAATGGCTACTATTCTTTGAATACTCTTCCAAATCAAATTGCAAATGCTTCTTGTTTCAACCATAAATATTTTGTTTCCTTCAGTTGCTAATACATAAAGAGAACTTTCATGTTGTTTCAACATTTCATCATTACATGGATTTAAATTGACCTTCTTACGTTTCTCAACGTATGCATTCTTTTGTGAAGTAATATAGGTCATCACTTTATGAAGAAATGTTGGAAATTCCCATGCATAAATTTTTCACGCAAACTGCACAAAAGAACTGCTTTGCAGTTGAAGCATTGCCTTAGTTTTGGTTTGCCGTCTTAATTTTCGTTTAAATTTTATAGTGAGATTATTCCTTTTTGTGATAGCTGTGAAGTTCTTGGAAGATGAGTTCAAGGCAGAAGTAGTTAGCATCAATATCCCAGAGCTTGAGGTTTGTGTCCATTCGCTATATTTTTTTAAAAAACTGATGAAAGAAGAGGGACCGCATGCGTGATCTTTCTTGCAAAAAAGAAACTTTCTGCCCCCATCCTGGATTTTTCATAACATTGTGCACGCTCCAGCCTCAAATGCTTTTTAGTTGTTTCGTAAGAATATTTGGAGCTTAACATTACAATAACTACTCAGATTAGGAAACTGTAATACCAGAAATGGAATTTTCAGGTTTTGCAATGCATGTATTGTTTCTAATTTGTTTCTTGTTAGATCAAAGATTGTGATGTGTTTATTACTTGTTGCCTATCTTCAGCCCTTAAAGACATTATTCTTATTAAAATGGTGCAATATTTAGTGAAAAAATCTCTAGTTTCATTCTGATGACATCTTATTTGACCCTGTTTAATTAATTTTACTCGATTAGTTTGTCCAGTTGTTATTTCTCATATCAGGAAGCCCGAGTTGCACATATGATAACCATCACAAGTGAAATTGGTTCCCGCGCAATAGAGTTGAGAGCGGAACACGGAGATGAGTTGGTAGGATTCTAACCTTAGATCACGTATCATTCATATGTATTCATCATACGTTTTTACTCGCCTATCATTTTTTCTGTAGAATGGCTTAGGCCTATTCCACCTTTGGAGATCATCATTTCCTTTTGTAAACTTTTCCATATTCAGGTCCACTGAACAATAGTCAGTGAGGAGACTTTAACTCTTTCAACAGAAATCATCAGGACTATTTAGTGCTATTTTTATGGATATTTGTTAGTCATGGACTTCTGAATCGTAGTAATTCATGTTCAGTGTAACAGTCGCGACTTCACCCTACTTGATGTTTTGTGCACCCAATTGTTTAGTCGCTGCTTTTACGCGATTGCTGTAGAACCCCATTACTCGTCAGACCCATAGATAATCAAGAATGTAATTTATTATCTTTCACTGTAGATGCAAGACTCGCAAGTTGTACTTGGACTTGTTGATAGTCTCTCTGCTGTTGATTATATTCAGGTAGAATATTGATACATTTACTTGGTACATGTTCTTTGCGTACACAAAAGGATAAATTTTGTTCTTCAAACAGGGTTCATACTGAACCTGGAAAACCTGGAAAACCTGGAAAATCTGGAAAATAGGCCATTTTTACGAAAAGACAGGGAGAACCTGAAATAGTCAGGGAATTTTATATAACTTTTATCCAAGTCAGGGAAAAGTCATTGAAAACAAATTACTTAGTCAGCATATGGTTTTCATTAACTCGTGAAATGGTTGTTCGCAAAGTCCTTGCTCTAACTGTTGTCAGTAGATGTGAACTTTATCATTTAGCATTATGAAGTTTATGTGTATTACCTATTGATTAAGCTTTATTTTCTCTACTTCTTTTTGTAAATATGTGAATGGGGTTAAGGGAAAAAGTGGATATTTTTGACTACCATTAAGGGAAAAGTCAGGGAATAGTCGAGGAATGTTGATTTACGTATTGGGTATGAACCCTGTTCAAACGTAATGACCGTGAGGTAGAGTAGTTCCTCATTCTTTACGTATGGAATGTTCAAAACTTCATTCTCATTTTATCATTTGTCACTTTTCGTATTTCATGCAAGCCTTTTCTCATTTTTAGGCCCAAAGACAAAAAACTAGATCGATGATTGCATTTGAAAAGCTCTTCAAAGACGTTGACTGCATCATCACACCCAGTGAGTTGTTAAAATATGTAATGACCCATCTTTATTTATGAATTATATCACATTATATGCAATATGTCTCTTAGTAATTTGTTCTTCAGCATTGTAAGTAAGTGTATACCTACGACAGCGTCATAACGCAGCGTAGGGCACCTTGGCTCAAAAACTAAGGGTCCCTGACCAATTGGAGCCCCCTAGAGATTCTTTTTATTATGTGCTTTTTGGGCGTACTTTGTTTTAAGGCTTCCTAAGGCCACCCCAAAACCCTCACTAACCAGTTTTACTTATACAAAACTGGATTCATTCATCTATTTTTGTTTATCCGCTACACAAAGGTCCCAGCGTACTTTATTCCTAAGGACCCTGGGCATCTCCGTTGCGCCGCTGGCCTTCACAACATTTGCATAAACGTATTTGCATGCTTGTATAGATGTATGTGTTTTATTTATTTATAATGAGTACTTGATGACCATTGCTGCAAAACTTTTTTCAAAGCTATGCCAATTACGATGATCAATGTTGAACCAGGGGCATTCGATACCGGCCTTCTGG
>WIPJ01003036.1:0-10892 GCA_018155075.1 Cassiopea andromeda | reverse complement strand
ACACATTTACTTGGTACATGTTCTTTGGGTACACAAAAGGAGTTGATAAATTTTGTTCTTCAAACAGCTTTCATACTGAACCTGTAAAACCTGGAAAATCTGGAAAATAGGCCATTTTTACGAAAAGTCAGGGAAAACCTGAAATAGTCAGGGAATTTTCTATAATTGTTATCCAAGTCAGGGAAAAGTCAGTGAAAACAAATTACTTAGTCAGCATATGGTTTTCATTAACTCGTGACATGGTTGTTCGCAAAGTCCTTGCTCTAACTGTTGTCAGTAGATATGAACTTTATCATTTAGCATTATGAAGCTTATGTGTATTACCTATTGATTAGGCTTTATTTTCTTAACTTCTTTTTGTAAATATGTGAAATGGGGTTAAGGGAAGAAGTGGATATTTTTGACTACCATTCAGGGAAAAGTCAGAGAATAGTCGAGGAATGTTGATTTACGTATTGGGTATGAACCCTGTTCAAATGTAATGACCTTGAGGTAGAGTAGTTCCTCATTCTTTACGTATGGAATGCTCAAAACTTCATTCTAATTTTATCATTTGTCACTTTTCGTATTTCATGCAAGCCTTTTCTCATTTTTAGGCCCAAAGACAAAAAACTAGATCGATGATTGCATTTGAAAAGCTCTTCAAAGACGTTGACTGCATCATCACACCCAGTGAGTTGTTAAAATATGTAGTGACCTATCTGTATTTATAAATTATATCAAATTATATGCAATATGTCTCTTAGTAATTTGTTCTGCAGCATCGTAAGTAAATGTATACCTACGACAGCGTCGTAACGCAACTTAGGGCACCTTGGTTCAAAAGCAAAGGGTCCCTGACCAAATGGGGTCCCCTGGCGATTCTTTTTATTATGTGCTTTTTGGGAGTACTTTGTTTTAAGGCTTCCTAAGGCCATCCCAATACCCTTACTAATCACTGCTACTAATACAAAACTGGATTGAGTCATCCATTATTGTTTATCTGCAACACAAAGGTCCCAACGTACGCTATTCGTAAGGACCCTGGGCATCTCCCTTGCGCTGCTGGCCTTCACAACATTTGCATAAACGTATTTGCATGCGTGTATAGATGTATGTGTTTTATTTATTTATAATGAGTACTTGATGACCATTGCTGCAAAACTTTTTTCAAAGCTATGCCAATTACGATGATCAATGTCGAACCAGGAGCATTCGACACCGGCCTTCTGGACGCAGATTTTACTGGCAAGAGCATGAGGTGAGAAGTGTTGTTGAGTTTTTAGGACAGGCATTCCCATTTGTGTACGTAATGTAATATAGAGTTGTGCACTTAACTACAAAACCCATAACCACAGAATTCTACAGGTGTGAAGAAGTGGAGTATGTATGTATGTATTTATGTTAGTATGTATGCATATTAGAGCTACAGTTATTTTGGACATAGGATCTTCAGAGCATCATAGAATTAGTCAGAGAGCTTAATGTTTTTGATCAAAGCTCCAAATCCTTTGAGTTTTGTGTTCCTCTTGGTTGATGTTGTTGCTGCCATGGAGGTGGCGTAGGCCATAAAATTTGCTTGACTGTTTCCGTCTCTGAAGGGGATCATCTGCAATTATTTAAGGCGCTCCTTAACCCAAAAATTATTTATCAGTTGGACTCACCGTAAATGATCGATTAACCCCCCTTGGGTTTATTTGCCAAAATCACTTTTAAGGGTAGGGGTTCATTCTAGAGGGGGGCTTAGTCAGGAGTGAGGTTTATTAATTTTTCTAAAAGCCACAAATAAATATCTTTGAATAATAGAAGGTATCTTTAAAAACTTTGAAGCTAAAAATGTACAACAAAATAGCAGTTAATCAATTTCAATGTCACTGTCACCCTCTTCCTCTTAATCGATTACTATTTCATGTGGTGCCACTTCTGTTACTTCGTTGGGGTCTACATGAAATGGATTTCTTTTTGTCCATTTGCTAATTCAATTTGTTGGGCTAGCGTCTCAAGACCAGCATAACAATAGTTTGCTTCTTTGAAGCAATGAATATCTTTATCATTACTTCCATCAATGGCTGAAACCAAAGCACAAACTTTAATTCGATTCAATATCGAAATGATTTGAATTCAGCATGATGTGGTAACAGTGAATAGGAAAGGCCTGATTTGTGAGTCCCACTTGAATTCAAACAAACTGAACGCGATATCACAGTTATGGACAGCATTGAAGTATTTGAAGAAGTTCAAAAATACCGGCATCTTTTATATCTCATAGAAGGGATTGATGCTCTCCCTTTGACGATCGAGGTATATTAACTTCCCAAATATAAGACCTTTGTTGCTCTTTTCTATACAACCAATCCATTGCCAACAGCTTCCGTAGTTTTCTCTTCGACGGTATGGTCGCGACTGATCATATAATTTTCTTGCGTTAAGCCTTAAGGTCAACTATAAACACATTTGCCTTAAGGAAGCAACTGCGTTTTGCTTAAAACATTAAGGAAAAACTTATAACCTTAAGGACAACAATTATTCAACTGCAGTCTATGCTTGTTCCTTAATACTTTTTGCTTTAAGCAATAATTTTTCACCTATAAACCAGGCTTTATTTGTCAAAATCACTTTTAAGGGTGAGGACTTATTCTGGACTGGGGGCTTAATCGATGATTTACGGTAATCGGATATCCTGATTACGAATTTGCACAGCTGATGGATCAGTACTTTGTGATTTTGTCTTTTGAAGGCATGACACTTGTTTAGTTTACATTTCAACGAATTTACAGGTACATGTTCATTGGGAATTTGATCGGTGTTCCATCAATAACAGTCCCTGTTGGGTATGACGAGAAGAACATGCCAATAGGATTGCAAATAACTACTCAATGGTGGGATGAATCAACGATGTTTCGTGTTGGACATGCAGCTGAGAAGTTCCTCAAGAAGAAAAACAAGCCCCAGGTGTATTTTGAACTTCTGTGAAGGAGTAAATGTTTGATTGACAAGATTGATTGTCTAGCTTTCGTAGTAAAAACAATTTTTTAATTGCCTTGCTTTGTAGGCTTTAGGAGTAACTATTACATTAAAGTATCATGTTTATCGATTAATCATAACGTCTGTACACAGCATTTTGATCAAGGCATCATTTTGATTTACCATATTTTTACTTTGTCCTCATCGTCTCAGTATTTGTCTGTGCTTCTGTTGCTTGATAACAGATCCCATGATTGAGTTTGATCTGTCATAGCCATGAAAGCTGTAGCAACATTATATGGTGTGAAGTATGAATGAGAACCAAGATCAGGGACGCTTAACGGGAGTATGGGGGACTGAGTCACCCTCAACCTTGAAAATTTGCCGTTTGGCAGGGCAAAAACCGTAGTACAATGTACTTCTGTCGGGCAACTTACCGGACCCAGGACCATTGGTCAACTAATGGTACTTAAAAAAATGTCACAGACAAAAAACTTTTCGCAGGGCAACTTCTGATATCCCCCAATAATTTATTGAAGTTACATCCTTAACTAAGATACTCATGACAGCCTCGTATCAGCCTCATATCAGCCTCGTATTGTGTACTGCAATTAGCCAATAAACTGTTCGAACATTGCTACGCACACAGTGTGCCACAACTGTGGAAGCCAACATTGTGTATTATTTGAAGAATCTTATCTCAATATCCAATGCATGTGCCTTAAACGTGGGGAATATATTATATGGACAGCTTATTTCAGGAAGAATTCCAGGTAGAGTGAAACAGCACGTGAACTGTTAGAAACTTTATACTCTTGTGGGTCAGTGCAAGACTTGACAATGAACTAAACTTCTCGTTGGATATATAATAGCATTGAATCAGCCCAATATTTGCAATAATTACATAACTATTCTTCAGTTTTGAAACTCTTAACTTACACTCGTCACTCTTAACTATGAACAGTGAATTACAAACTATAAAGCGAATGCTAAGCTAGATATACGATGACTTGCGGAGGAGTGCTACACGAGACAAAGTTTCCAACATACACTCCGTAACGCATACTTCACAAACATAGTTAAAAATCAAAGTACTCGCAGTGCAGCAATAAACCAAAGGGGTGGACTGCGGTATCCATGCCGTGGCGTTTCTGCTATAATGTGCGTTCAAAAGAAGATATCCAAAATAGGCATCTTTTGACCAGCCAATAATGAGGCATCACGTTGTGCGAACTTTAGCTGCAAAGAAATTGGAAGAATGTTCAATCACAGAAAAGAATGTGAGAAAAGTCCGCCAGAAAGTATGAGTTTGCAATTTCACATTAATTGCCATATGTCCTGGGCTTCTTCTGATAGTGCTATTTCTTCCACGTTAATTTTACAGTTTCTGGTACCTACACTATGATACCTTACCTGCACTAAGTTCAATATAATCCCAAACATGAAAAGTTGAGTTGCTCCACTGCTTAGAAACTATGCCTATAGAGTTGGCCTTTTACAAAGTAGGTCTATAGCTGAGAAATCTTACTACAGCTTCATGACTCTATCATATATTTAAAATCCCAAATTGCCACAGTTTCATGAATATTATGAATTGTGGCATCCATCATCTGGTTAATAAATAGAGCCTCTTAGAACACCACATGTTTCAATGGCAAGTCCAAATCTCGATTGAAGCAAAACACTGCATTAAAGATTTATAGCTAATTTTCCTGTCGTTTCAGTGATAGATGTATTTATCAAGTTAGTGAGTTCTTGAAGTAAGACGTGGCAGCAATTTATCTTGTGTTTTTATCCTAGTACACCTGTTTATTCTATAGAGCGTTTGAGGATAGCACAAGAAATAGATAAGGTCTTTGTATTCTACTGTTGTAATTTCAGTTGAAATAATGAAGAAGGTGTAAGCTGCTTTTCACTGTAGACCAATCCGATACCCATTATCTTTGTATTTTGTCAGGTAGATTTCCAATAGAAATGTATATACTATATGCGATACACTTTCAACAGTCGATAAACACGGCTAAATATTATTCAAAAGTAAAAACTATGCGAAAGTTTCATGTGAAAGTGTAGGAGGAAAGGGAATGGCAAACATGCATGTAGAAATAATATACCTAATGATGTGAAACGAACATAAACAGCGATAATTGACGTTTCGATCCGGCCTAACAATGCTGAAAAAACTCCTCACCCATGACCTAAACAGAAGAAGGGGAGTGCGCGAATACACAAGTACACTACGCAAGAACATATGGGGTTTGTAACGCTAAAGTACAAATAAAAGTGGACTTTACTTTGTGAAAGGAGCATACAGCTTTATACCTTGACTAACTGATATCACCACAAAAACGTTGGATCTTGTTGTGTCCGTTGCTAACAGAACTGACCACGATGGAGCCATACGTTCAAGCGATTATCGCCATCGTTGTCATTTTAGTTTTTGCTCTACTTTTTTGGCTGTGTTGCGATATGAATGAAAAGAAGCGACATATCAAGGTGAAAGAGCCTGGAAAGTTTGATCCGAAGTACAATTTGCAGAATCCGGTAAGGTTGTTGTGTAATCTACATATTAAAAGGGTATTATTTAGGCTCTGCAAATAACAAGAAACACCCCCTCTGACACAAACCGGAGAATTGCAACAAGAGAGAACACTCTTCGCTCAAGTCTGTAGACATTTAAAAGAATAGCTACATGAAAACTAACGAAGAGTTCACGTTCTACTCCCAACGTCCATGACGCCTGTGCTCTGACACTTGCTTTGTACATCTCTTTAACTTCAACTCTAACCCTAAACTCTAACTACAACCTTCAACTCTCCCTCCAATTTAAGCTATATATATACTACATGCGAATAATCTTAAAATGATAACTAAGTATTACTCATAATTACAAACTACGAAACCAAGGTATGAATGCGTGGAAAAGGAAAAGATGGGCATGCATAAATAATACGACTAATAATGTAAAACTAATATAACATTAACTACGGTAAAACATACATGAATAAACTAATGATAACCAGGGTATCCGTACGGCCTAACAATACTGGAAAACTCCCGCACCTACAATCTAAACCAGCGCTTCCCCATTCATTTTCACCGCCGCACCCCCTGTGACTGACGAGGGCAATCTCGCACCCCCTTGTTTTGAATGAAACAAAAAAGGCATAAAAACATAATGAAAAGCGGACATTCAGTCGCCTGATGTTTTCTGAATATATATGCATGTAATTTATTGAAAGGGCATTTAAAGAACAGTCTGACGTTTTTCACATTATTCCTGTTGGTACAGATATCGGATAGCGATGAACGATGTTGCAAATGATACCGTAGTTCATAACAAAAGCTTTTGAACCGTTATTAATTTATTATCAACGTTTCTTGTCGAAAAATGCAGTTTTCTAGAAGTCGTGATTTTTCGTTCAATGGATTTGCTGGCCGGTAGTGACCAGTTATGAAAAAAATATCTTAACTGATATTCTTTGCGACGAAATAATATATTTACTTCGTCTTTCACGATTGATTCTAGCACCCCGCGAACCACAACTCGCACCCCCTATCGGGAAGCGCTGATCTAAACCAAAGAAGAGGAGTGCGCAATTATAATGCATCAAGAGATGATGCAAACATTGACACACAAGCTAAAGCACAATACCATACAAATGCTATACAAAACAAACAAACATAAAAAGAATAACCTTATTAAATACACTACGCAGGAGCATACTGGGTATGTGACACCTCCTTTCAGTAGCTGCTGTCAATAAATACGCACTTCTCCACATAGCACTTGTAAGTAATTAGAGAGTGGTCATTTTTAATCCTGGGTACTAGGGCGGAGGATAATTTCATATAATTAAAAAAATTGCATACCCCATCTTGAATATTGAAAAAGTTTTCATACTTCTCTATCTTTCAGTGAAATGGATTAGTACCCCACCACTGATTGTTTGCCGTGTACTAACTGAGTGTACAACTTTTTACTGAGAGTATGCTGTTGACTAAGTCTTAAATACTGTCACTTTTTCTTTCAGATGTTGATTAATGACTTTGCTTTCAGATCAACATAGTTTCCTACCCTATAAAGATTGTTCTTGAAAGTTTCATACCCCCACCGACTGATGGCAAGAAGTTTCATACCCCTGTCCAAATTCTTCCGCCTCCGTGCCAAGGATTTAAAATTACCACTTCCTTACAATAATGCGAGGGTAGGAATGTTTCTGATATGGGATCATCCAAGCATAGGCGTCAAATCTTGATTGGCTAACAAAGGAATCGTCATCGAATGAGTCCTGCCAATAATGTTGCGAAAATTCGATGGTGATTCCTTTGTTAGCCAATCAAGATTTGACGCCTATGCTAGTCATCCATAAAAGACGTCTACGCCTTACGGCCGGTTAACGCTCAACTCTCAGGCATGCGCAGCAAGGAAATAATGAGGTGAGAGACGATCGCACGTTGTCATACCTGAGAGCTATCGGAGTTGAACCTTCGTCAACTTCCAAGCGCTGCACTCGTGCCAATGAAAGCGCTCTAGTGGAAACCGGCCTTAAGGGGACGGATGTGGTTAGCGACGATGCGGATAAATGCGTATGGGGGGAGTTAATTAGCTGCAAGTGAAAATCCTTGTCAGAAAACCATTTTTTTAAAGAGAGATGGCATTTGGAAGTCATTTGTTGTCATCTTTCTTAAACATGAAGTAGTATACGTTTCTTTTGCAAAGAACTTCCATTTTTTCAAATTTCATGCAGTTCTTCAATCGCTTTCTAACTCAAATGAAGTATTATAGTGAGTACCACAGAATAAAGAAGACGAGGATAAGATTCGTGGTACCATAAAGACATTACCAATTCTTGTTGAGACATTTCCATAGCATAAGACAAGTTCAGACGTGTCGGACCCTACTTCCAGGGATCTATCATCAGTGTAATTAGCTACCACAATGTCGAAATTTGGGAAACATAAGGAAAACAAACTAAAGGGTGAATCAATGAACCAAAACAATGGGAAAAATAGACCACGAAATCGTTGTCTTTATTCTGCAATTCACTGCAAAATTGCGTTTCCATTAATGCGAATATATAGCTTCCCTGTGAGCTTCAACACACACACACCCGCTTATTTAACTTACGAAATTGAAGATAAGATCACAATTTGCATCTGCACGGACTGGGGGAGGTAGTTTGTTTGGCAAAAAGCAGACAGGTGTGGACAGAGGAAACCGCTTGAATACGTAGTAGGAAATAACACATTCATTTAAAGTTGGCTAAAAAAGAGTTAGTTAAAAACTAATACGGGCCAACTGATCTTCTTATTTAAAATATCTATCTAGTTGATTATGAAGACGGAGAGAATAAGAAAAACGTTTCCAATGTTCAATTCAAAATATATCCTGACAATTCTATTGTATTGACAATATACGACTGAACCATGCGACTTGATTATGTTGACTTAGACAGTAAGGCGACTTTAGCAGTAACTTTAGTGCGGACGTTTCAACTCTGGCTAGGCTCATCATGAAAACTATTATTACTACTATTACTTTCCTTATAATTCTTGTTTACCAACTTTTGTATTTACTCCACGCTTTCTTTTTCTCGAGGAAATGATATAAAAGGTCCTCCCGTCCTAGTTATTTTGATTGCTGTTGATGACTCTAGTCGAAGCGTCCATGCCAAATTTGGAATTGTCAGAATCTACTTTGAATTGAAGATCGGAAACATGTCTCCTATTTTCGTGGCCTTCATAATCAGCAATATTTATCTACGTATTAAAAAAGAAAACATGGATCCTGTCCAACCTTCAATTCTGTTTTCAAACTTTCCATCATTCTTGCAAGATTGATCATGTCAGGGGGAGAGGTGTTTTCCATTGCATGCTTCCTCTAAATTTCAGTGAATTAAATCCATACTTCATGGCTTTCGTACATGGTAGTTTGACGAGATCCTTTATTCTAAGATTGTAATGTGTGGGTCTATGTTCGAAGAGATGCCACAGAAAAGAGGGATTTTTGAGGTTAAGCATTTTTAAACATCCAACAGCAATGTTTGTAGATTTCTAGTTTGCATTGTGTGCTTACTCATCTATAGAAGCTCCTCAAAGGTAGACCCATAATCGTCCAACAGCGCTCTCAAGGCACGTTTATGAAGTTTATTAATTTCGTCGTTCGATCATTTTCCACTAAACATCCAGGACAGTGGACAATAATTAAATTTGATAGCAAAAAACATTGTTTAGCAAAACATTGTTTCGTATTCAAGGTTTGGAGCAATTCTAGAAAAGCTGCGACTTGACTTGAGGTTTTTGCAGATTGATTGTACATGCTAGTTGACGTTTAACATAGAGTCTTTTGTCCCACGATTAAATTCCAACTATCATGTACAATGTATCTGCAAAGAAAGCTTCAAATGAAGTCAGAGCTTTTTCTAACATTGCTCCAAACCTTGCAAGTCTGTGAGCATTGATAGCAAATAGTCCGGGCTCTGGCAAGTCAACAATCAACAATTGAGTCCAAATGGTCTCTTATTTCTTAAATCGTGCACTTTGGCGGGCCAAATCAGAAAAGTGATTTCTTACAAGTCCCGTGTGGAACAATGGTGGGTTACAGCCAAAAAACGATCGCCTCACTGTTAAAGATCTTCAACATTGTCGTTCCATCTCATATACTCATTCTATATCCATAAAATTTGGGCAGTGGGCTCAGGACTGTTCTGACATCACAGGCCGGGACACATCAATATCTGAAACGAAAAGTTTGAAATTGGAAAATGTTGAATTTTTTCATCATTGTTTTCCCATGTCTGAAAGTTGCTTCAGACAACTGGAATCGTATTCATAATCATCAAAACACCTCATAAGAAACGAATAAATGGGACAAGTGAATATAAGAAGCCGTTTTCTGCTTCAATAAAAATGTAATTTTCATCAATCGTTCCCATGCTCAATATTTAATTTTAATCAAGAGTATTCCCCTCAAAATCATCAAAACACCTCATAAGAAACAAATTATTGGGACATGTGAATATAAGAAGCCGTTTTCTGTGTCAACAAAAAGTTTAAGGTTTTTCAACAATCGCTCCCATGCTCAACAATCGATTTTAATCAAGGGTGAAGTTAGACAGGACACATAGCCTAACAATCTAATATTCTACCTAATTTTTTGTTTTCTCAATGGATTCTTGTAGAGGAAAGCGTAGGCTTTCAAATTCTTCCAGGTGACTTTTATGGAAACCTCCAAATTTCACGTGGCCTATGATGTCAGTTCATGGTCAAAATTGAGACAAAATTCTAAATAACTGTTTACTGGTGTAGAATTTTGTAATGAAAATTGCATATTCAGACTTGCCAAAAGACAAGCTTTTGTTTGATGTATATTTAAACATGATTGGTTGATATTAGCATTTTTACTGTGACGTCATCACATAGAAACTTAAAACGATAAAAGTCCTTGCATTTTCAGCATTAAGCTTTCTCTTTGGCAAAATGCTTCATAGAAACTTTAAAACTCTTCTGCTAAGGCTAAAATATGAGATAATCAGCCATGGCACCACCGGGATAACTTGTTATCGCGAAAGAGATCAATAAACGATACGACATCGAAATTGTATCATTGGCACGCTTTAGAAAACCTTGCCGCCCAGCCCTTTTCTTGTACAAGCGTCCTTGATGACATTTGCACAGAATGCTCAATGAAAGGAATGTTGGAGTAGTAAAAGTCGGAAATAGCATTTTCAACAATGAAATCATCTAGCTTCAAACAGAAAAGCGAGTGTTTTGTGATACCCCTGGACGCCATGTTGTTGAAACCGCTGTTATTTTGTGTTTTTTGTAGTCGTCAATAAGAATGTATGGATGGAGTCTGAGACTGTTCGCTTGGATTACAAATTCGGTATGTATAAAATAAATTTATGCATATATATACATACATACATATACATACATATATATAT
>WIPJ01003033.1:7928-29372 GCA_018155075.1 Cassiopea andromeda | reverse complement strand
CCCCCCCCCCCCCTAGAAAAAGAGCTCACGCTACGCAACTGGCGAATATTTTGCGTGACCTCATGGATACCATGCTTAATTTCTCCAACACAGAGTTACGTACAGAACTCCAGTAAGAATCAATTATATTTTAGCGAAGTTATTTGTCCAGGTTATTGATTTTTAAGAATACGTTTGAATGTGCAGTAGATAGTTGCATGGGAACATGGAAGTGCCTGTTCTCCTTCCCCGAAGATACTAAGCTTTTCAGGCTGCTGGTTAAAGATGTTGAACGATAGCGTGCAAAATTTAGGCCCAGTAAGAGTTTTCAGATTATGCCAAGATCATTTGAAGACATCCTGCGTCAAAGTGGATTCTCAAATCCAGAATACAATCCCTGGCCTTGCAGAGGTTCGTATGCATCTTTGGTGGGCTTAACTAAGGGGGCTTACATTCAGTAGGTCATTTGGGCTAACAGGTGACTGGTATGTGCCAGAAGGTCACTATTCAGCGTCCAACCATAGAGAGCAATATGTTGTATAGATGGTTCCTCCACTTTAATTGCATACTTCATCAGCAAAACAGAATAAGGCAAATTGCACCCCGATTGCGCAAAGAGGACTAGAAAGATGTCAATTGGGCAATTTATGGTCTTTATATTATTATTTGATATTTTCTATATTGCACCATTTTTTGCATTGAGTATTATAAAGTAGCTTAGTTTGATCGTAACGTTAGTTGTTAAAGAAGAGGCTGAAGTAGCTCAAAGTCACCCTGACGATAGTTGCCATGTTTAACGTGACACACTTGTAAGATTTTAAACAGCCTTTTATAGGTTTTTGATACCAGTACAAGAGAACTGACGCTCTCTTTTATTTCATAATTTAGGGATAGGAATGAAGTAGTGCCAATACCCAAGCATCTCCACAAATCTAACATACAAGTACATTTAACGCGTAAAACTTCACAAAAGGACATTTCAGTAGCTATACTTCTGCCTTTCCTGGAAACATTGTTTTCTATTGAATACCAACTATGCACACATAATCCCAAATGTAAGTCCTGAGCTTATGATCGGAGGGGGGCTTATATTTGGAAAGATATTAGGGTTAGCTTCAAAGGTGCCTATACTGTGGGAGTTAGATTCAGAAATTTACAGAAATACCGTTTTTTCCAACTAGGTTTCGTTGAATGACATAGGTGTTAACATCGATATCTAGTTTAGAAACCACATAAGGGTAATGCAAAGAAAGACATAGAAGCTGGAAATTAATAAAATAAAGCTGTAAAGGAGGGGAAAAGTATTGCAACACATAGCTACCGTTATGTATTCGTAATTCTCTTTACGATGAAGTCATCTTTGTTTTGTGATGAGTAAGAGTAACTCCAGGGGCCCTCGGAGCAATATTTTGCGGACCTCACCTGAAAGGAGAATATAGTAATTGTGTAGCCACAGGAGCAGTGGCCATTGGAAGAACCTCTCACCCCGCTTTTGCCCTTGTCTCTTGTCAAAGATAGTTTATGATATACTAGTTCTATACACTCCACAACTGTTTGACATTAGTTGTCATCTCATGATAATAAAGATATTTGAGGATATTGTTAAATGATGTTTGTGGTCAAGGGAAATTGCGATGGGGCGTAGGAGGCCCCTGGAAAAAGATCTGTCGGCAAATCCTGCCTCTTGTTGGTACATCGTACGTCTTTGGAAAGTTATCAAATTTTTAGAAACAACTTTCAGCTTGCTGTAACATATGTGATGTGCCGAAATATAGCCTACTAGTACGCTTTCGGCAAAATCAGATTTTTCCAACAGTTTCATTGACACATCATACGATTTATCGACACGTTTTGCAATTAGTCCGAAATTTACTACCAGCCTTCAACGTATCACTTTTTAAGTACATCGATAGTACTTTGCGGCAGCAGTAGAATAGTTTTTTGCATTTATAAATAGTTAAATGTCCAATGATTTAAGCAGTTGAATGGAAGGCTTGTATTTGGAAAATATGAGCGTTCAGTTGTGATTATTACGTCTTAAAAATCAGGAACGTAGCCATAAGGGTGTAGAGGGGTGCTACACCCCATTAATTAGCTTGTCGGAACACTTATCCAATGTTAATTGTGCTCGTCAACATCAACGTTGTATTGCTAATAAAATTCAAATAAAGTCCCACTTATCTGCAAATTGGGCTTAAGGGACGTCTGTTTGTCAGCAAATTGGATTTGGCTTTAAAGGCATGTTCATGGAGTTTTCTAGGGGTATTCGCCTTTTTAGAAACATCGCACTTGGTAATAATTCCATCAACGCTGGGATGCCTGAAAACAAGTGTTCATTTATAGATTCCGGATGAGCAGCATACCTGACTGGACGTAGAGAATTCTCCAATCCAATAGCTGCAATTAACATGTGTAAGTAACACTCATGACTTGGTGAGTAACAACTTTTCACTTCAAAATATGCTACATTCTTACTGTTATTGCCAAGATGAAAGCTAAATTCATCAATATACCAAAACTCATCAATTCTCCACCTCTTTCCTTATGTTATTAAACTTGAAAGCCTAATAGATATCTCCCTCCCCAGCTAATAAATTTATTTTAAAGTAATTCGCCCGGGTCATTTCTACTCAAACCCTTCCATCAATTAGCTTTCAAGTGAGCTCCTACCCAAAACAATGCATGAAGGAGATACTTCGGGATGCAAGTAATATCTGTCATCAGAATATCGCACTGTTCGCTCATCTTGTATTGTTTAGCATTGCATCATTTTGTGAATTTAAGAATGCTACATTGATAAACATTTATGGCAAGAATTCAGTGCATTTTCTAAAATAGTTTTCGTCAATTCTTAACCCTCCATGTGAATTCCATCCTCCCACTTGTTAGGATTGTCGGACTCCTCCGGCCTTCTCGATTATTCGAAACTCCTGCTATTAGGCACTCAAGAGTAGGCTGTCTCATTGGCAAATTTACAATAGTTTGTAATCTGTAATGTACACTTTTGGCAACTACCAATGACCAAAATGGTTTGATGCTTTTGTAGCACTAAGCAATTAATTACAATTGTTAACTAGCCATACTTTTTCTATAGCGAAATAGAATAATTGTGGTAAGGCAAGAGTTGTAACTAAATGCTTTATGCTATAGAGGTATCAAGCCACTGTGGTTGTCACTAATCTATCTCAACCTTAACAATGAAAATGTTTGCTGCAACCAGGGGTGCTAAAGCTACGTTTATCTGAAAATGTTTTTGTCTCTCATGTTGCACCTGATAACCAGTAATTGCTAACCTCTGTTCTAGAAGTCAAATTGTTTATTGAGAGCCTTGTAGTAATATTGTGATGAAGACTTAAACCTTATATTTATACAATATAGTAGACTAAGTCCAATAATGTTGACATGTCTAGGTTCCCATACTGTCTATGGAACATTGACCACCATGTATTAACAACCCCCTTCAATTTACCATTTTTCAGCGAAATGTCAACTCCCGCTTTATCATACCCCCTTTCTATTCAGTGCCAAAGGGCAGATGTACTCAAGCGCAAGTAGAATTGTTAAGGAGGAGCTCTCCAAATAGGCGCACTATCAAAAAGGAGAGACTCGGCGAAGGAGGCGTCAGCCGTAATGGACAATAGTACTTCAAGGGTAGATTTTGCATAGCACAGTTTCGAATCACTGTTAAATTTAACTGAAATTCTGTTGAAGTTATATAAAGGTTAGCTCACAGATTTTAAAGTGCTTTTTCATAGGAGTTTTGAAGATCCGGTTCTTGATGCTGTTGGTAGACAGTCCAATAGTTTTGCCCTCGTATATTGATTTGATCTTAAGCCGTAATGGAGAGCATTTTGTGTGGTTAGAAGCAGATTGCCACACATCGATTATCATTTACTGTGAGAATGAATTAATGTGTCATGGCAGGAAAAATTATGGAAGTAACCTTGTTTTGGCGTACTGCTTAATTCGTAAATACAAGACAGTAGCTTATATTCTCATACTTCATCAATGATTAGTAGCTTTAAATCTTTGAAAACTGGAATAAAATGGGGAAGAAAGAATCATGATGAGATATTTCTCGAATAGCTCTTTTTTGGATTAAATAGTGGTTCTGCAAATTTTCTATTCTTTTGACGTATCATGACAATAACCAAAGATATAAAGTATACAACAATACACCTCACTATCCTAATGCATTGTGTAATTCAAAACTCTGCTATATATGTGAAAATAAAGTAATAAAACAATTCTAAAATCTATTTAACTACAGGGAACAATGTCTTCAAAATAACAACAACAATTGGCAAACAATATCTATTTGATATTAACAATTGACATTACAATTGATATTAACAATTGTCATGTTTACCCCTTCACTATTTTTACCTCACTATAATAAAATGTATACTGTACAATACGCAACAAAATATTATTGCCTGGTGTCATCAATGGGCCCAATGGTAGGAGGTACCATCATCCATTATGTGTCAAAAAGTTTTGCTAAATACAATTTGATGTTCACTTTACGTTAGAAGATGTATTGTCACTAACTGTTGATGAGTAATTGAAAACTCTGGTGGGATGAGGTATATCGAGCTAGGAATCACTTGAAACAACTATTTTTGAAATTTGAGATAGTGGTATCCGAGTTATAGTTAAATAAATTCAAATTCAATTCAAATATATTCTTGTAATGGCACGTGATTTTATAGGGAAGTTCAGATCCAGTGCGACTACGAGTATAAGTATGAGTGTAGATGCAGCACCCATTCTCTCAGTAAAATTTCCTGTTGCACTCCCCCACAAGGCGTCCCTTCATGGGAGCTCTTTGTGGTCCTCTCCAACTGCCTCCAGCGGTCCCTAGGCAAGTTGAGTTTGAGACTACTGTTCTGTGTCCTTAACATCCTTAGCTGCTGTGAAATTGGTACATACTCTGAATTTATCAACCCTCGTTAGTCCGTTTGATGAGCAATATCATCGATGTTACAAAACCACTATATAATATTCAAATGGCCCTTTTCCGAATCAACATTAATTTTTGATGATTGATCAAATATGTTTTGGACTAGGTAATCGATGTTTATGAGGCGTATGAGGTGTTCAGCCTACAATGTTGGCTTTTACATAGTTGCCAAGCTCTCGCATTTTGCTGTCACCAGCCAAACTCCATCAACAGCCAAATCTGGAAAAATCTCCAGTATTTTGTGATGCATAGAGTTGGAGAATGAGAAATGCAGTGAAGGTTGCTGGTCTCCCCCAAAACATCCACGTATCAAAAACTGCCAAATAGCTTTCTGTCTTCGACCTTGATCTGCATTTTACAGTAATTATTCCGTCTAATATTCCTAGTACGCTCTTTCTTAGTTACTCAGTACCTCTTCACAGCACTCCTATGTTCTCTAACACTTCATCATAAACTGTGATTTTATTTTCCAAAGCTTGGCAACTATGGCTTTTAAGGCATGTTCATGGAGTTCTCTTGGGGTGTTTGCCTTTTTAAAGACGACGCACTTAGTGCGTGTGCGAGTGCGAGTACGAGTACGAGCTAAGCCCCCGCGTAGCTCAACACCCGAACTTGTACTCGCATTGCTACTTCCTGTGTTAAGATGTCTCTGCCTTCAGAGCAATCCTGGAATTTAGTGAAATCAATTGATCTGCATCTAAAAAAATAGACAATCTAGAGACTGGTATGAAACTAGAGGGTTATATCTTCCATTGAAGATAAATACGAAGCTAGTACTATATCTCCCAAAACCCAGTGCCTACTGTTACTTAACTTTCGCTATCATGAGTGAAGACCATGGAACATACGTTCTATGAAAGCATCTCCGTTTAGTCGCTATCTATGTTTAGGCCCTTTCCAGAGGCTTATTATGACCGGGTGGTTCCACGACAACAGCTCTTAATTAAGCCTTTACATTGTGTTCCTAATCAAACGCAAAGATTGCATTAGCACTTCTGCCTTTTATCGAGGTAATTCCTTATGAATTGCACATTTAATTTGGCCAATATTATCAATTCCAAACTCTCTCTGTTCAGTTCGAGATTCATTGTGAAAGTCGTACTGGACGGCCTTCCGAGAACGAGTTTTGACGTTGATTCCAACTCACTATGCGTAGATCGGTTGCGGGTACTCGTACTCATACTCGTTGTCACACTGGACCTAACCTCCCTATAAAATGAAGTTCTATTACAAGAATATATTTGAATTGAATTTGAATATATTTAGCTATAACTCGGATACTGCTATCTCAAATTTAAAACATAGCCGTTTCAAGTGATTCCTAGCTCGATATACCTCATCCCACCAGAGTTTTCAATTACTCATCAACAGTTAGTGACAATACATCTTCTAACGTAAAGTGAACATCAAATTGTATTTAGCAAAACTTTTTGACACATAATGGATGATGGTACCTCCTACCATTGGGCCCATTGATGACACCAGGCAATAATATTTTGTTGCGTATTGTACAGTATACATTTTATTATAGTGAGGTAAAAATAGTGAAGGGGTAAACATGACAATTGTTAATATCAATTGTAATGTCAATTGTTAATATCAAATAGATATTGTTTGCCAATTGTTGTTGTTATTTTGAAGACATTGTTCCCTGAAGTTAAATAGATTTTAGAATTGTTTTAATACTTTATTTTCACATATATAGCAGATTTTTCAATTAAACAATGTATTAGGATAGTGAGTATGTACCAATTTCACAGCAGCTAAGGAAACTCAGTTTGCATGAGGGCCGCTGGAAGCCGTTCGAGTGGACCAAACAGAGCTCTCGCGAAGGGACGCCCTGTGGGGGAGTGCGAAATAAAATGCTACCGACAGAATAGGCGCTGAAGCTACAATTGGTTTTAGGGGAAAGTGCTATAGTGAATGTGAGGACATGAGGGAGCTTTGGAAAGTAGCTTCCAAGAAGTGTTTTGGAAATCACGGTCTTTACATTCTTTATAAGTAGAAACAATACCATTTTGTACACCAAAGTAGTATTGGAAAGGCATGGAAATAGTAGTTGATTATCTTTTCACTTCTAATGAGCTATTGATGAAACAAAACGAAGATGCAATGTTTTATGACTTGCAGTCACTAAATGTGCCATTGATAACCAGGGCAATGATATAAATACTTGTTATTGGGGTACACATCTCCAATTTGCTGACAAACAGACTTCACTTGAGCCCAATTTGCAGACAAATAGGACTTTATTTGAATTTCATTAGCAATACAACGTTGACGAGCACAATTAACATTGGATAAGTGTTCAGATAAGCTAATTAATTAGGGTGGAGCACCCCTCTGCGCTTCTAATGGCTACGATCCTGACTTTAAAGAAGTAATAGATCAGAACTGAACGCTCATATTTTCCAATTACAAGCCTTCCATTCAACTGCTTAAATCACTGGACATTTAACTATTTACAAATGCAGAAAACTATTCTACTGCTCCGTAAAGTGCTATAGACGTTCTCGAAAAATGAGACGTTGACAGCTGGTAGTAAATTACCGAGTAGTTGTAAAACTAGTCGTTAAATCGTAGATACGTCAATGAAACTGTTCGAAAAATCTGATTTTGCCGAATGTGTACTAGTGGCATATATTTCGGCACATCACATGTGTTAAAGCGAGCTGAAATTTGTTTCTAAACATTTCAGAACTTGTCAAAAGCGTACGATGTACCAACAAGAGGTAGGATTTGCCGAAAGAGCTTATGCATCCCATCACGACAGCCTTGGGGTTGCATTAGGGATTCCACAAACATCATTTTGAAATATCCTCAAATATCTTTATTATGATGAAATGCTGATTGATGGCTAACTGTTGTGGAATTCATAGGACTAGTATATCATAACCTATCTTTGACAAGAGACAAGGGCAGAAGCGGGCCTAGATGTCCTTCCTATGGTCACTGCTCCTGTGGCTACACAATTACTATATTCTCCTTTCAGGAGAGAGCAGCAAAGTATTGCTCCGAGGGCCACTGGAGCTACTTTGACTCATCACAAAACGAAGATGATGTTATCGTAGAGAGAATTAAGAGTACATAGGGGTAGCTGTGGTTTGCAATACTTTTCCCTTCCTCTACAGCTTTATTTTATTAATTTCCAGCTTCTATGTCTTTCTTTGCATTACCTTTATGTGGCTTCCAAACTAGGTATCGATGTTAACACCTATGTCATTAACCAACACCTATTTGGAAACAGCGGTATAACCGTAAATTCCGAAAATTAAGTCCCCCAGTTTAGGCCCCTTGGAAGCTAATCCTGATATCTTTTCAAGTATAAAACCCCCTTCAACTATAAGCCTAGACTATCATTTTGGATTATGTGTGCATAGTTGGTATTCAGTAGAAAACAATTTTGTCTAGAAAAGGCATAGATAAAGCTGCCGAAATGTCCTTTTGTGAAGTTTTACGCGTTAAATGTACTTGTATGTTAGATTTGTGGAGATGCTTGGGTCTTGGCATTACTTACTTCCTGTGCCCAAGTTATAAAATAGAAGAGAGCATAAGCTAAAACATAAGTTACAGATTTGATTAAGCACATAGAATATTTTATAACAACGAAGCCTCTCCTAAAAACAGATAATGACTGTAGCACAAAAGCCTGAAATGATAGGAAAAACGGATTTGATTTTCGTAATCAGAGTGGAAAGCTATCCCGGAAACATGTATTCTTTACACAGTAACATTTTGGTCGAAAACAAATGTCGACCAGTGTTATAAGCTTGCAATTGTCCAATTGCTTTGAAGGGGTCCACCGACAAAAAGGTGCAGGAAAAGAAATCCATGGACAAAAACAGATTAGAAGCAATTGGCATAGGATGCTCATACATTGAAATATAATGGGAAGTTTATTCTACTTTGTGAAAGGCTCTTAGATATTGAGAACGCTCCAGCTCCCCATCTTGAGAAAATGTTGTTTTGCAGGGCAAATGACAAGGATACTTTGCTTTGCAGGGCACGTAATTAGAAAGAAACTGATCTACTGAAAGTACTCTTTGTAATATTCCAGCGAATACATTCTCCCACATTGCCAAAGAAAACAATATCCCACTTGTTCAAAACTAGTGCCATTGACTAAAGAAAAACGAATATTCAGCAAGAGAGTTTCTTCAAAAACTTAATTGTACTGGCGGAAAAACATTAATCGTACTTCTAGCATTCAAGCTACTTTCATTCTGATTTGATTTTTGCCATTAGACTCGTACTTTTAAACTTAGACTTGCCGCCCCCAGCTAATAAAGTTTTAAAAGGCTTTCCAATCCTTCTGCTCTTACTAAGAGCCTTACTTACTGTGTTCAACACATATATTTTGAACACATTTACCTATCTGTCAGCAATATTTTAGTGCTTCTTACATTCTCGCCTTCATTCACGCTTGATTTATGAAAAGGGAGAGCTTCTTAGTATTATCTTAAATTTCAAAGCAATTTTTCCAACTCCTGCTTACTCTGACTCCCCCTTCGCTTATTAATTTTTTCTAATGTTTCCAACCCATTTAGGTACTCTGATCCCCCGGCAACTTGGCACTTAAGAGTATTGCTGAAAGACTTCAGAAAAATCCAAATGTCCAGCCTGACTTAGCTTTTATTGGGATTTGGGTATGCAATTACCACAGCAACTGGTGCTATTTTACGCCTTACTCAAGTACAAGAATTAGAAGGCATTTGAAGCATAGGATAAACCTGTTAAGAGTTACATTTAGTGTGGTTGTCATCTATTGTGAAATGCATTCTAGGATGCTTTGTAAAATGGAAGAAAGGATGAGGATGCAGGGAGGGTAGGAGCTGCTTCCTATAAGTGCTAGAAGGAGCTAGCTTAACAGAACTTATTGATTTCTTTTATACATTAATAGTGAACCTAGCTTCAATGATCTCTTTTGGGGATATACAACCAGAGTTTATTTCCTTCGGCCATTTCAGCTTTGCTTTATTCTATTTGATGTCTAGAAATCCATAGCATGAATGGAGGAGGAAAAGATCTGTCTGGCTGGCCGCAATGGATTGGTTTGGAAGTGTTGCAGATTTATTGGACAACACTGCATGTATAGTGTCGCATCTGGAGCTTCAGTTAATAGGAATTCAGGTTCATACAACATCTAAGTTTGAATTACGCTACGAAATGCTATTTGAATTATTGAATTGGGTTATTGGACGTATGGCAGCTAAATGAACAGTTTCTTGCATTTCATTCAAATTCAGCCCGATCTTATTGTGATATCTCAAATATCTCAAGCATGCCACATCAATCACCAATATAGTATGACAACCTATTTGACGGCCAACCTTTTGCACTCTGTTTTTTAGCTTTCAGTCTTAGAAACGTTTTATGTGAAAGAAATTTAAGACTAACATTACAAGTGTATCTATACTTAAGTAGCAACAATCTTCAAGAAATTCATTTCTTTAAAAGTGGATACTGAAGAACTATTCAATATATGCATTATTTTGCCTATCTCCTTCATTGTACCATGCATCAAGCTGCATTGTTCAGAAGTGAAATTTTTCGAGCATGCAATGCTATCAACATCTTGGTCAAGATTGAAGCTCTAGAAAGCCCAAGGAGACTTTGGAGGCCTAGCCCCTCTTTGGCTATTGTTTTTGAAACTTTAATTATTTCACGGTACAGGACTGAATTTGAAATTAAACATAAAAATGGATAGTCGAGAAAGAGCTTAATATACTGTCCTCCAAGAGATGTGTCGAGACACTGTTCACTGGGGGAAAGAGCGGTATTTTAATCCTTTGACCAACTGTTGCTACTAAAAAATAGAAAGATCACAGAAATACTAAGATCTTTTCTCTTGCATCATGGCCAACTTTTGACCATTTGTCTTGCATTTTTGAAAATTTTGAGGAACCTCACGCCCCCCCCCGCCTAACGCCCTCTTATAAGCACATCGCTGGTTCCACCCAAATTAGAAAAGATTCCAATAAAAGCATGCATTTCCTCTTTAAGGAGATATTAATGAAGAAGAGAATGTTTAACCTACTGTCCAAAAGGGCATTATCCGACGTTATAGAAGGGCGAGACCTCAAAAAATCTTGCACTCTCTCCGCTCGCATGTTAACACAGTCATTTCCTACTTGATTATTGTCTCTACTGATTGTATGTCAACCTGTTTTGTATCTATGTGTTTATTTAGATTACAATATGTACATAAATTTGCAAACTAATCTAAATAGAACAAGTAAAATAAATTGACATGATATAGCCATAAATATTTCTAAATTCAATTGGCAATAACCTTTAACTTATAGCTTATGCAATTTCCAATTTTACGAGCATTTAGAGATGTAGTATGTAGACATAGCAAAGCTATTTCAGAACTTCCACTGTTGTGCTCTTCCATTAAATTTATTGGCAAAAGAAATCACTTTATAAGCATCTTAGTACTAAACAGCCAAAAGAACTGCACGTAAAGAGCTAAGCAACTTACAACACATAACACATTGAAATCGTTTCCTTGGTCAGCGTAAAGCTGTACCAAAATAAATTGAATATGACTTTGCTTTAGAAATTAACTCATACTGAAATATTTTGCATGTTAAAGGACAAATAGTTTGCTGCATTCATATTCTGTGTAAGCCTTCATAGCACGAAACTTTTAGAACTAACATGTAGCCAAAAATTGAAAAGAACGTGTAACTCGATTTCCTCATCTAGTTCCAGGCCTGTAGCCATGGGGTAGCATGGAGTGGCAAATGCCACACTTTGGTATCAGGAGGCCAGTATTTTCCTCCCCTGGCAATATGTGTTTGCAATTCATGTTGCTACTTTTCCTTTGTAGCTAAGGAGAGATCCCCTGAAACTTTGATTGAGCTCAACCTTGATCTTTTTGGCATACTAGAAAGGTTGTATTTTGTTTGGAGACACAGTATGAAAAAGCCTTCAGATTTCATACCACGTGTCTCCTCCGAGACAATATTGCCACCTCTGAAACACAGGCCTAGCTATGGGCTTGTCTAGTTCGTATCTGCTCTAGCGCCTTCCTCTTTTTGAATCACCTGCGCATTACTTTTTTCTACTTCAGTGCCCTATCTCTTCTCTGTCGCCCCATCACAACTCTTCGATGGAGACACACTCCTGGCTTTTCGGGAATATCGCCACAGTGACATTAGATTTCGCTAGTTCTCAGGATCGAATCGGTCAGAAAACACAACGAAAATTGAACTTCAAAATTTCTGCCTTTCTCAATCACTATCGTAGATTACTAACTCATCCTATTTAAATCGAAGCGCTTTGCCCTCACGGAATGCTACAATATTGTACTTTTAAGCAAATCTACATAATTGCATAATTGTGGTTATAGTGAAGGTGTGTTAGTTTTAAATCACTAAATCTACAATCAACTCTCAAATAAGCTCGATAACTAATTTCTCAATCAATCAAACATACACACGGCCTAAACATTCCCTAAAAACCATCCTATCAATCCCATCCTACAAAGCAACTAAACAATTCCAATTTTCTAATTATTCAATCACCCCCTATCAATTAATCGCTCTATAATAGTTCTAAACCATCAAAAATGTGAATTAAATACCCTTCTTTCTTTATATCAATCTCTCCAAGCGTATATCCTTCACTACCGTACGATCGAATCCACTCCCATTCTCCTATGATCAAATTACTATCTATTGTTCTACCTAAACAAAATGTCAATCAAAATCACAAAATAACATAACAAAAATTGGGGCAGTCCTAGTCCCGACAAGGTGTAACAACATACAGCGTGCAATGCAACAAATAAGCGTGCGTCCGCGGAGTTTCCCGACATGGCCCCCTCCACTGCTGTTTAACAATTTATTCATTTGTACCATAATTGATTGGCTTGTGTTTATCACAAGCGCAAACTAACTTTGCAGAGTACCTTGTGAATGAAGAAACAGTTCTATTTGATCAAAAATATTGACATCACGCACTCTTTAGAATAGGTCAAGAAACAATTCGTTTTGGTGAAAAAATTTCTATAATTGATTAGATGGTTCCACAAATATGCCAAACACTGTTGCAAAGCTTCCATTATTGTAAAATGGCAGAATATTTTGAATACAGTTAGAAGCACGAAAAGATGCGCCTTGTGGTAAGCTGAAGCCTATGTGACATGCAAAAAGTTTTGGCCTGCTACACAGGAGCAGGGTATAATAGGCAACGTAAGACATACATAAGGCATCGTGTATATTGAGCCTAAGCGACACCTTTTCTACGGTTTCAAAAGAAACTAAGAGATTGGCCCACTTTATATCTAAGAAACTGGCAATGTAATCTAGTAAAGGGCCTTTTAATGCCTAAATCTTTTGAAGTATCAATTTTTCAACTTCAGTCTTCAAAGAGCAGCTTGTCTTTAAAATAAACATACATTTCTTTCAAGAGCCAACTGCTCTTTCAATTAAAGAGTAACAGCTAGGAAAATGCATTCAATCGTGTTCTCTCTCTTCTATGCCTCTGGGCAAAACACATTCTATTACGTCATCGGCCTAGCTCCCTGTGGAGCTGTACGAGATAGTGCATCGCGATGCATGTGAACCAGTTGTGTGTTGATGCTTGTGCTAACCGGTCATATTTGCAGCACGTTCTTCGTTTGGTTCATTATTTGCGTTTAATTTGGATCAAAATGGCCGCTCAAGTTGGTGCTTCTTACATTTCAGATAAGTACTTTATCTTTTAATAGTTCTGTCTAACATGCATCTCTTTTATTTCCACAGAAAGTCGAGACAACTTTGCAATGGCATCGAGCCAATTCTAATTCTTTAGGCTCCACGCTACACGAAATGTTGTTTATTTCATCCCTTCATACTTACTTGCAGGGGGAGTACGCTCACATTTTACAAAATTCCTTTGGATTTTCATAGAATCAATGGATGTCTGATTTGTTTCTAGCATGTGCTTGCAATAGCAGTGAAAGTAGAACTAACGACAGTGACGTCTCGCAATTTCAATATAGTAAAATGGCCTAAGTTTCCAATTCTGATTCCCATTACAGGGAAATACCAAGTCTTTTTCTTAGCAGAAAGCATAAATTATTGCATCATTTGTGTCATTTGTGTCATTTGTGTCACATATACCTAATGGTTTATAAGCAAACATTGCTGAAAGATAAATTACGAGCATTCTTCAGCCTTGGCAGCCAACTGTTACTGCTGCCTATTTGATACTTACTCGCCAGCCCCTTCACAGCTGGGCATTCTGCGAGACTCGCCGTTTCAGTTGACGATGTTTGAGTTTCCCTTGGTGAGAATGGCTATTATAAGTCCATTATGTTGAAACTGATGTAATACTGTCCGATCGGTATATCTCATAGAAGTTCTGTAATTATAAACGAGGTGCATAGACTTATCATCAAATTGACACTGGAGCCAGTGCAATGAAATGCTCCTACTAACATATACTTGTACCTAACTGTCGCTCAGATAAATAGTGATTTCCTGGCTATTACATTATCTAGAAATTTCACGATATAATGTAGCTGCCTTCGGTGCAGTTGTGTCTATTAACAACCAATTTACTAACGCAACTATAGAGGAATGCGCCATTAGAATTTTAAAAATAGCATCAAAATATTTTGGTTATATTGGTAAAAAGTAATACAATGGTTGCAATGAGGCACGTGCCCGGTGTTTTGACATGATCTAAATCGCACTACAGAGCCTGTTATGTGATTGTTTGGGCTCGTGCATGAATGAAGCTCACTACTTTCGGCCAATGTGAAGGATGCCGGCAACGCAAATTTGCTCCAAGTGGTATATCAAATTCCTTTGAGCGATACACTGCCATTCTCTGCGTATTACATCCTGGTAGTTCACGCTCAAGGAGACTTCACACAACCTTGAGGGTAGAAACAGTGCAACCCAATGTCTTTGAAGTCAGTCTGTTCGAAATTTCTATCAGGAAATGGCGGATAGAAGTAACAAAATACTAGTCAAACGGAATCCTATTTATTCACGAGCACTTCATTCCATGTTTGAAAAATAGAGTTGACAGAGTTCTTTTGGATCATATCAGTTGCCCTATTCTCTGACACAGCTATAGCTAAAGAAATTGTGATATACATATGACATAAGCTGATAGGATTTATAATTTTGGCATGCTTCTTCTCAAAAATTCTTTATTGAGTTTTCTTTTTTGCATTTCTTACTAGTACGGTACTTTAAGAACAGAAATGAAATTACAGGTGCTCTCACAAAACAATGTGGTTTGCCACGCCCCGAAAGACGTGTTTTCTTATGAACAGCATTAGGTGTATTTCTGTTGTACGTTCAATTATTATTCTTATCTTTTACTCACATTTGAGTATGCGCCCTATTGGATCCCTTTCAGTATCGATGCAGATGTAGGTATAAATTGCTTTAACCTTTCGAAAAATACCCAATGTATGCGGAAAGGGTAATTATCCTAAGTTGTGCAGTAACGTGTCGAAGGATTTTTTCTTCCTTACTTACTAGACATATCGCATACCGAGAAGGAAAAATTCTCATCGTTTACACAATTTATTGTTGCCTTGCCAAACAGTTTGTATCTTTATGCAGCTTTCCATAATAGATTAACGTTTGTAATTTGCACTTCAAAACCCACGACAGTTTTCTAGTTTGGTTCACTAGACTAGTTGAAAAATTTCTCAAGCCTTGTTTTTCAACACACATTTAACACTGTTGTTTTTAACAACGAATGCAATTTAGTGTTCTTATTAATACTCAGAGAATTGCTTTGCTCATATACCAACAATAGTACTAGATTATCCGCAGACAACAGATTAAGTTCGTTGGGCATGCAATACATTGAACCTGTTACTTATCATTTTTTGCATTATATATACAAAGATTCTACCTATGTCCCCCTTAATTTGCAAGCCAGCAATGACTGTACTCATCAGAACTCTAGGTACCGTGAGTACATTGTAAACTGACACACCTTCTATGCACTCCTTTTCTGGGGGTACTTCTCATATGGAATATTCAAAAATGAGAGAAGAAATTAATTGCCTTAACAATTTTCATTTACTACTTTTGTTGCACCAATAACTAGCATCCCGCGTGCCTTTGTTGGAGCTCCATTGATGGCTTAAACATTTTAGCAAATTGCATTATTTTGCTAGATAGATTGTCATTCCATGTAGTTTTTGCTTTAGCCTAATGACTCTCCATATAGATGCTGTCAAAAGTTGGAATTTTAGCAGCAAGCAGGATGAATATTCTTTCGGAATTGTATTAATGCTTCACTGCTAGTAATCGTATGACAGTCTATCATGATATTCAAAGCTCCATATTTTATATTTAGAACAGGAGTGTGATGCAAATGATAAACACTCCTACGTATGTCTTGTTCAGAGCCATATGGGCACGAGTTACAGTACAGTATGCACTTCTATTACTGTCAACCATATATGTTTGTTTTTGGTTGCATACATTTCACTGCATTAAAATACACTATTGATGCAGATGGAAAATTGATGCAGTTTATCACAATTGGTCAGATAGTATTATTATTATTATACCTTGCATATGCTGCTATTTTGCAAGAAATGTTACTTTGATGTTGATTTAATAGTGCCAGTACTGAATTTTCAATCACTGGCACTGACGCTTGATTATAGTAGCTGTTTAATATGTTTTATACAAACATGTCTACGACGTAGTAAATGTGTATTTTTAACTGGTACATGGATTATGTTTATTCCCGTACCATCATCTTTTTTGCTACATTTATACGCATTGCTACCAAATAAAGTAAATCAGTATTTTGTGTTGTCTAGCTTGGCCAGCCATGTTTTTACATGAGTTAAACTCAGGGAGCAAGAGAATTACTGAAGTTACAGTCATGTTGTTAAAAATACCCTCCTCAACTACACCAGTATTGAGCTAAGCTGGAAAGAATATTTTGGACACTGGTGTAAGTCATTCCTCTTAAAGTGAAATTTCTGTTCATAATTATTTGATGTACTGATGATGATTCCTCATATTGACGTTTTTGCGCAAGTACAATATATCATATTGTTACACGTGAGTGTTATACAAATTATTATTACACTCATTCGATGTCGACTGCAAATCTTGCCAATCAGTTTTATCGCCAATTTATGAGTATGATTGATTCTAATTACATCAGTGCACCCCGTTTGGTTTTTCTCTCTGATTCATGCGTCACTTCATTAGCAGTGATCTATTTGTTTGAATGGTCATGAAGGTGCCCTGCTTGGTGCATGTTATCTGCCTTGTGAGAGATGCCGCTATGTGACATGTTCTTACTGTGTCTGAATTTATACGTTTCTTTCAGAAATTTCACCGAAGACTCCAAAGACCTGACGTGTTCAAGTTTCTTTACATGTTTATTGATTGATGCCAGCACATTTTAGTCGCAATATATTGAATTGTGTATAAGCACGGTAGCAATACTATGGTTATCATTACTGCTTTGGGCATTGAAGAATCAGCTTAGAAAAGACAGTTTTAAATTTTGTTTTCTATTAAAATCAAGGATATATGGTTTCTGCTTACACTTTTCCACTGTACCCCAATCTTCTTCATAGTAGTATCAACATCCTACAAACTTTGGGATATATTAGTACTCAGCCAAGATTATTATCATAACATTTTAATGAAATATGGTATTTGGCCCTGTACTCCACAGGCACGGCATTGGCATAAATAACCCACGCAGCGTTATTGGAGACAAGTAAATTGGTGCCGATAACCCCTGCGTCTCTGCCTCCTAGGTGGTGCAGATACCAATTAAAATTCTCATTTGCTTCAGTTATCATCTGTTGTTTCGTAGTCTATTCAATAAAGGATCTATATTCAGTGATTATGCTTCATTGACATTATGCGTTTGTGATTATTATCATCGTTGGTGACAATTTGTTCGAGACTTCATTGTATATTACGTTTACAGTCCAAAAGTAAATGTCTCAATGTCGGCTCTAAAATCTCGTACAGCTCTGCAGGGAGCTGGGCCGATGACGTAATAGAATTGAAAAATTAAACGAACCTACCTGTAGGTGAAGTTTGATTGAAATTCTGTAAGTCATCGGCCGAGACCGGAGGAGCTGTGTGCCCTCCCGGTATAATTTATTCCCTACCCTTTCCTTTTTAAATTTGTCATTGATACATTTACTTCTCTAAAGACTGGTTCACATGCATCGCGACGCACTATCTCGCACAGCTCCTCCGGTCTCGGCCGATAACTTACAGAATTTCAATCAAACTTCACCTACAGGTAGGTTCGTTTAATTTTTCAATTATAACTCTTTCTTGTATGTTGTTAACTTAACACCTTAGGGAATTTGAACAAATATGATCATGCAAGATCTCTAATACCCGGTTATGCAATTACAAGATAACCGTTGGTTTGCACTAATCAAGAGGATTGACCACAGATCCAAATATTTGGTATAGTTTCAACTTACCTACCTTTCATGCATTTCGTGAAGGTTCCTCGAATTGCCTATCAATTTTAGTTGCCAATAGCCGTTCCTACTCAATAAGCAACTTTCATATGTCACATGTCCATTGCGTAATCTAACCTCGGAATGGCTGATCCTCAATTGGAAGGCAAGCGGCGGGAAAACATTGTATAGCCTAGTGAGCTGTGTGTTGTTATGTTCGGAGTTTTGCTTTTTTGTGTCATGTAAAATATTAGTCAAGAAATATCGAGTGTGATGTTGGTTTGAATACATTGATATCTTCGAGGAAGAATGATATGTTGCCAATCGATCGAACGGAATCACTAACGACATAAGGTAAGGACTACTCCTGTCATCAACTCAAGAAAGTCAGTCAAGAAGGGACATCACAGGTGAAGCTTTCTTTTTTATCTTTATGCCAAACAGAGGTAACTCAGGATGAAGAAGAAATAAGCAAGATCATGAACTATAGAACCGAAAAGCTGATCCAGTTGATATTGAATGTGCTTTCCATGTACTTATGCCCAACAATCGTCAGAGAGCACAAAGCTCTATTTGTGGAGTTCAGCATGGACACTAATAGAAAAGGTTTGAGGTGTGTAACTTTTAGAATATTTGGCTTTTTAAGCTAGAGTGTACTGCACAAGCATAGTTTTTGGCGCTCCACAAATATTCCCTGGTGTACCTTCGGCGTGCGGTTCCAAATCATATCGGCCTGAGACGATGCGATCATATACATTTATGCTCCTAACAATCGAATTATTGGTTGGTCGTTAGTTACTTGTTTGCTATGTATCTTTTATTATTTATATTATTTCTTTATTTTATATTTTCTTTTATTACGTACTGTACCTGAGCAGAACTACGAAGGGATCTGTACAAAATCGTAAATAAATCACTTCGTGAAAAAATATAAAGTTAACATTCTTGTCAAGGGCTATTACGAAAGAATACTTTATTGTAGGAGGCCATACATTTCTCTCTCTCGCCGCTTGCCAATTGAGGGTCAGCCAATCAGAGGTAAGATTACGTAATGGTCATATGACATGGGAAAGTTTATAATTAACTGATACTTACCTGTAAGTTGAAGGTTGATTGTAATTCTATGAGTTACCAGCCAGGAGTGAAGGAGTTGTATGAGAGAGAGAGAGAGCGCAGCGCAGGAGCCAACCAGACTTTAAAGGCAACAGTGTTGTCAGGTCAGAGTGAAGGAGTTGGGTGGGAGAAATAAAAAAGGGATGGGCATACAACTCCTTCACTCCTGGCTGGTAACTCATAGAATTTCAATCAACCTTCAACTAACAGGTAAGTATCGGTTAATTATAAATTTTTTTTATGCACTTTATTAATGCAAAAATTACTGCATTGACAGAACGATACCACTGGGCGCAATATCAATGTCAAACCCAGTGGCCATTACATATAAGGCGCAATTCACACCAAGAGCGAAATAGGTGCAATCACTAGATAATGAGATAATGAGATAATGTAATGGCTACACTTCAAAGCAGCCACTTAAACGCCATTACACAAATAGTTTCCTGGCTACACCACTCGCTCTTGGTATGAACGCAATCCTGACAAGAAAATTACAAATATATTAAATACATAAAAAAAGACAATATAAGAAATATAAATATGCAACAATAATGAATATTAGGATACTAAATGGACCAATGTTTTGGAAACTTTTTACTTAGCATCATCAATATGTCAATCAAAGCGACCTGTCTCTCGCATGAAGCAAATGGTTCCCTGTAATATCTCTCTATTGGAATCAGCCGGTAAATCCTTACATCCATACAATAATATATGCAATAAAAGTTCATTTGAGGGATTAGTAATACCTAAAGGTCTTATTAAGGCTAGAGTTTTATCGAGAAGGCTTCTTCTCTGAGTAGCAAAAGAGGGGCAGAGCAGCAAGAAGTGTTCCACACTCTCAACACCGTCATTCGATGGGCACATTGCATCTATTGCATCTCTGAAATTGTGTTGAAATTTATGACGATTTAATTTGCTCAAGTTAACTCGTAACTGAGTTAGGTAGGACAAACCAACTGGCTCGTAAATACCATAAACAGACTTTGCAGTGGGGCGGATTAGGACTAGCAGTTTTGCCTTGAAGCTTGCAATGGTGGGTGAGGCCTTAATTGAATGGTAATTTGTTCCATTCCATCAAGCAGGATGGGTAGAAGCTGGATTTAAACCTCTCCGCTCTAGGTCTTAGTTGTCCAATGACATCCTGATTACGAAGTGAGTATTCAGACTGGTGTAGAGGTGGTATTGGATCTCTTGTGTAATCAGGTGTAAGATTATTAGTTATTTTATAGAATAAAGTTAAACGTCTACACCACCTACGGTTGTCTAGGGATTCCCATCCAAGCTCATTATAAAGTTTTTCTCGAGAAGTTCCTCGCCAAGCACCAGTGACAGCTAAAGCAGCAGAATATTGAACCGACTCAAGTTTTTCCATCCAGGTTGACAAATAGCTGCTGAAAAAGAGGTCATTTGCTTTGCTGGGTTTATGATAAATGACATCACCATAATCAAGATGAGATCTAACATATGACTTATATATTTGACACAGGGCATTCCTTGGTAAGTATTTTGACAGCATTCTCAATAAGCCAATACCTTTCCTTGTTTTAGAGATGGTTGCTTTGATATGAGGTACAAATGAAAGCTTTGAATCTAGTATTAAACCTAGGTGCTTATTAGTAGTAACTTTATCCACTGCCACACCATTAAAGATGATATCAGGGTGTTGGCCTTGCACTTTTCTTGTTGAAAACCTAAGCTCAACAGCACGCTTGGATAGATCAGGGTTAAATGACATTCTCCAGGTTATAGCCTACATCCGAATAACTTCCAAATCGTGATTAAGATCTGACGCTGCTTCATTGAGGTCATCAACTACTCTAAATATGGAAGTATCGTCAGCAAAAAGTTTAACATTGCATTTTAATTCATCAGTTAAATCATTTATATAAATTAGGAAAAGCAATGGTCCAAGAATGGATCCCTGAGGCACCCCTGCTGATATTTCTTTCCAGTTGGA
>WIPJ01003032.1:52850-92067 GCA_018155075.1 Cassiopea andromeda | reverse complement strand
TATTATCACTGGTGTTGCTGTTGCTTCTTATATACACATGTCATACTGTTTTGGAATTCAATTGTTGTTGAAAGCTGAACGTGAAACATGCCTATTCCCTGAACATAGCCCTCCGATATAACAGGTATCGTTGAAAAGAAGAGCAACTGGAAGAGTTCTGCGCCTGGTTCTATCTTTGCTATGCTAGGCAGATGACATTGACATGATAAAATGACTAGGACAAAATGCCCCATATGGGAACTACCTCTGCGGAAAGATCGCAAGCTACTACGTGCAAAATGCATAGTATATCATGAACGCCAAAATATTCTCAGATAAAGTTAACAGCGTGAAGGGTAGCAATCATACAAGTTATGTCACCTCGCTTGGTAGGGATAGCAATGGACGACAGGTGGCGACAGACTGTCATCAAGTTACTGGTCGCAACAACAAATCAAAAACAATAGCAACGTGGAATGCAAGGACTCTGCTTGAAAAAGGAAAATTGGACAACGTTAAACATGAAATGAGTAGAATGAAAGTGAAAATCTTAGGAATAAGAGAATTCGAATCAAATGGCTATAAAGTAATATATTCGGGGGGGGACAAGCATGAAAAGTGTATGGAACTATTCTGACCGTATCCTACGAGTAATTCTAAGTGGTACAGGTATATGTACCAACACTGGACTATTCAGAAGACGATATAGAGCTATTCTACGAACAGATTGATGAGGTCCTAAAGCAACTGAAATCACAGATATTATGGTCATCATGGGAGATTTCAACTCCAAAGTAGACGAAGGAAGAGTAGACAACATTGTAGAACCTTTCAGATTAGGGGAGATCAATGAAAGAAGAGAAAAACTTGTTGAGTGGTGCAACCAACATGAGCTAGTGATCTCAAATACATGGTTTGCGAATCATCTACGAAAAAGATAGACCTAGACGAGTCCGGGGAGATAGAGTGTGAAATCATATCGACTAGATACTGTTGCAACAAAGACTCTGCAGTTCAATACAACGCTCAAAGGCAATGCCTGGTGCTGACTGTAACAGTGATCATAACCCTGTGTTATGCCGCATGGTAAAAAACTCAAATGTTTGCAAAAATCAAAGTCAGGCTTCAAGTATCAGCTAGACATACAAAGAAAAGATCAAAGTATCAAGTCACCGTTTTCAGTATTAGTGAAAAATAAAGTTGAAATACTAGAGGAAATTAACTCTGCGGAAGAAAAGGTGAATTTATTTAAAGAATGTATTGAGCAATCGATACATGAGCATTCCCGTAAAAACAAGAATAGAACACAAAAACACTGGAGATCTTAGAATTAATGGACGAAAGGAGAATGTTGAAGAGTAACAATACTTAATACCAAGAATTAAACAAAATGATTAGAAAAAGTGTAATGAGGCGGAAGAGATGTGGTTGAGCGAAAAGTGCTCCCAAATAGAAGCCAGTAGTCTACAAAATTGCACTAAGGATATGCATGATGAGATCAGAGAACTAACTGCGCAGAGAAAATTGTGTCCACCGGGGAAATGCATTGAAGTAATGGACGGGTCATTGCTAACGGATCGTATCTTCTGTTAGCATTGGCATCTTAAATAGATAGGCAGAGTACATCGAAGAATTATTTGAAGACGACAGAGAAGGCAAACCTGAAATAGACAAACCAATGGAAAGCCCAAAGATTATGCAAGATGAGGTTCGAGCAGCAATGAGGAAGATAGAATACGGTAAAGCAGCAGGACCTAACAACATCACAATTGAGATTTTAGCTGCACTAGATGATTGGGGAATAGATTTTATCACAATTCTACTAAACCAGATTTATGACAGTGGCGAGATTCTAAAGGAAATGTATAAATCCATTTTCATAATGTTACCAAAATACTCAGTTGCATCAGGTACTCCAAATCCTCACAATGATTCTTGATTTTTGAACTAATATATCCCTTTTCTAGGGTTTGTTAAGTAAATTTTATTTACACTGCAGTAAATATTTTTACAAAAGACTATGTCTATAGGAAATTACCAAATTATGGTTTAAAGAGTAGCCTAGGCTATCAGTGTGGCAGCAAGTAAATTGATATATAGAGTATTACAATTTGAGCTCGTCGTAAACTCAAAGCTCTTGCGATGAGCTTTTCTGCTTTTGCAAAAGAATATAGAAAAGGCTCTGTATTCATCCATTATCTCATCTTCACACTTCTCTCCAGGGACGTACCGACTGGTGGGGTGTGGGGGTGTAGCACTTCCCAACTTTTAAAACCTGACAAAATTCAAGTAAAAATGGGTCATTAAATCGTCAAAATCAGGTAATTTTTCAATAGTTGAAGGCTACGCTATGCCTGTACAACAGTTGGCGTAATGTATAGTTCAAGGAAGCATTTGCTGTATTTGCAAAAACCAATCTTAAGCCTCCATTTTGAAATTTTTTCTGGGTCCAGCCAATAGTGGGCCCATAGTAGATTCTGGATAAGAAATAATGTCTAACACACTTGGTCTAAGATTAGCAATATGGCTCTATTATGAAATGTTTTATTTGCAGAAACCAATCTGAAAGTGGCGTTTTGAGCCTTCTAATAACCATTATGTTGAAAATCTTTTCCGGTCCAACCATGGTGGGCCTTATAGTAGACTCGGGATACGAAAGGATGTCTAACACAATTTCTGTAAATTCTGCTTATAACATTAGCAAAGTGGCTCTGTTATATGCAAAACCCAAATGCAAAATAGCATTTTCCTGCTGTCTAAGAACTTCTCAGGTGCGGATCAAGAGTAATTTCTGACATTCGCAAAATTTCAATTGCAAAAGTGACCACGCCCGATTGACCACACCCATACTTAATCTTAATGCAATTCGCTTCAATGTATTGGAGGACATAAGGTTTGAAATGAATAGGTAAAGTAAGGATAGCAAAATTATCAAGGATGGCAAAAATAGATAGGATATTAATAAATATTTTTTGTAAGGCTCCCCTATGGAAAGAGAAAATATTTCACGCCCCCTAATCGCTATAAATAAGACCATTGCCTATAAAAATTTTATATGTGTAGCTGTTTCCCAGGGTCATACGTGCCCCTCTAGCACTACATTGAGCCCTCTTGAGGGGCGCTCCCCACTATTTGAGAAACGCTGACGTAGAGAAAAGTTATCAGCATTGCATCATGTCGATAGCCGATAACGTGGGCACCTAGAGCCCCCAAACATTTATGCTTGATACCCGAAGAAGCATTCTCTTAAAATATTATATTACTCTTGACAAGCAAAGCAGTGAGTTGGAAAGTTACATGTACCAAAGTGGGATTCTGTTTCAAGCGCAGCTATATTTAATGGAAAGTTTTCCAACAAAATGGTGAATGAATGCTCCTAAAAATTTATGCTCACTTCCCACACAGATAGTCTCTAAAGATTTATAGAAACAATTGGCTAATGACCATATGCGCTGAAAAAGTAAGCGTGCGTAGGACCCTACTTTTTACCTTAGATACCCATAGTCCCTTGAACTAGGCCGTTTTTTAAAAAGAAGCTACGAGTCTAAGCCCCATTAAATCAAGCTGGAAAGTGCATGCGCTCTTTTTTAGAACAATGATTCTTCTGACAGAAAGCCAACAGTTGCAGGATCTTTGGCATTCCTGTTCGACAAACCAAATGAAAACAACCGAAAGCCAAGACTAGACTCAGCGGAAACTGAACGGAAGCTGGAAGTCGATCGATATCCTTCGTCAATAACATGCATTACGACACACTGTAATATTCAATGAAGAATCTAGTGATACCTTTCTGGGATGGCTTTCTCCCCTTTTCTGAACTTCTAAACGATTGAGTGGGATAATACTCTTCACCACATCATCCACTTCAATATTAGAATAAGTAATTTCGCCCTGCTTTCGCAAAGGTGGGAGCTCATATAAAACCGATTGTAGGTGAAAGCCTGCATTGCCTCAGTGCCAACACGTTCGTCGCCATTATTAATAATAAAGCATGTTTTTAGCTAACTCCAACAACAACATAAATGGCGTACTTAAGTGTACGAACCTAACAAATTCCCATATTTTTTTTTTTGATAATAAAACAAACTGTAATAATTGAATGATAGTTCAACGTTCATAGTCCAGCAAAACATGAAGCTCCTAAAAGATTTGTTACAAAGTACCTTGCTGAAGTACGTTTCTCAACTCCATAGGTGAAGCTCCTTTCTTTGTTAAGCAATCAGCCAATTGTTTCTTTGTTTCCAACCATTGTATATTGTGGATTTGTCCATTCTCAATAAGTTCTTTGATTCCACTTAATTCTATACGGAGACGTTTTTCAGCCACATATTTTGATGAATATACTGCTTCAAACAGGGACTTACCATCTGTAATGCAAACCAACGGCAAAATTTGTGGTTGATCTTTTCCAGTAGTTATCTCGGTGAACAATGTAGCTATAAACACAGCCATGTCAATTGCTTCACACATCGAAATTGTTTCTGCAGCTAGTGTGCTACGTACAACTCGGCGTATTTTCTTGGAGTTCCACCAAATGGGTGAGAATTTTCCAGATTTTCCAACAAGAAAAATTATATAACCACCTTGACTACCACCATCAATAAGATTTCCTAGGGCAGCATCACTAAAGATCATCAAGCATAGATCATTATCATCACCCAAATGTTGATATTTCAGAGTTATTTTTGATGATTTTGCTTTTCCAATGATTTTGTTAACATCAAGTATATCCTTCACAGTACATTTTCCAATGTTTGTGGCAATAATACAAGTGTCGAAAAGTAAATCAGGTCGGCTTTGGTGAGCAAGCCATAAAAGCTGCCCAACTTTGGATCTAAGTGCGTGCTTCTCCTTTTCTGTTAATAAAGAACTTTTTTCTTGGGCCCTTGTAGGATCTACTCTGATAGGTGTCATATTTTCTGTATATTTGTCTTGATTGAGGTAAATGTCTCCATTGATAGATGTTAATTCAATGCCACAGTATTTAAATGCTTTACTTTCTTCTCTTCCGACTTTGAAAGCTGCCCGAATTTTATTGACAACACATTCAAATTGAGCTCCTCCTGACCAAATGAAATCATCAACGTGTGAAGCAAAAATCCCTACTAAGGAGTTTGTATCATCACACCAGTAGAACACGGTAGGATCTAATTTTGACATTGAACCACCATTCTGCAGCATAACTGATTTTACCTTTTTGTACCAATATAGAGAAGCATCACTCAGACCATAGACACATTTGTTGAGTAGCCAGATCCCATTAGAATTTGCCTCTTTAGGTGGCACTACATAGACCTCTCTATCCATGTTTTGTCCTTGTAAGAATGCAGTTTTTATATCCATAGCATGTAATTCCCATTGACGCTGAGCTGTTACTGCTATTATAAGCCTTAGAGATTCATGGGCACATGTGGGAGAGTCTTTCTGGATATTGGCAGTAAACTCCTCAAATCCTCTTGCTACTAGTCTAGCTTTGGGAATTATGCCATCAGGAGTTGATTTCAAGCTGCAAACCCAACGAGTAGATATGCATTTTTGTCCGACATCTTCCACTTCTGTGTATACCTTGTTCTTTTTCCAGCTATCAAGCTCCACAGACTTTGCTTCATTGAAATCAACTTCATTTGTTAATAGTACACTTTCATCACTGTTTTCATCTTCAGGCTCAGCTATTTCTAGATCTGACAATTGACTCAAATCCACAGAAATTTCTCCCCCTTCCAATTGTGAAGGGTTACTGATCTTGATATTGTACCAGTTCCTTTTGCTACCAGATGCTTTTCCTGCACGGCTAAGCACCTCAGCTTGAATTTTATCATTACTATTTTGGTCTGTATAGCTGATTCTACACCCTGGTTTGATTGTAATGTTTTGTTGCTTGATAGGATCTCTTCTATGAGTATTGTCCTGGACTTCCATCTGACTTTTTGTACCATCATCTTCCTTCCCATCATTATCATTTGAAGGTTCGGTTTCACTGTCATCCTGCTCAATCGTACTATCTTTCTTGAGTTCGTTTTCATCATCTTCTTTTCTGTCAAGAGTTGCATGCTTGTCTTTTAGCTCATCTGTACTACTGTCCAACAAAGGAGCACTTTGGAGTCTACATTTGTGTACTCTTACTAATGTGCCACCATGCCTTACAAAGACAACAGGACCATCCTGCCCAATAACAGTACCTGGACCTTTCCACTTTTGGCTATCTGGTCTTTTGTAATATATTCTGTCACCTGGTGAGAACTCCCTTGGTGATGAATGGATCTGCTTACGCAATGCTCTTCTAATCCTCTCTGAGCATTCAGCTTTAACAAAGGCCTCCTTGGAAGCATGCAGAGCATTTATATGTTTTCTAACATGTTCACTCATAGTGCTTCCTTCTAGTGCAGGAGGCTGATCTATCAGTACAGATGGCAAGTTGGGGTTTCTACCAAACACTAATTGGAATGGACTATACCCATGTACATTCTGAAGGGAGTTTTTGGCCATCAATGCCCAGCTCAGTGCTGTGGTCCAGTCCAGTTGGTGATCATGTCTCACTTTTAATAAAATCTCAGTTAATGTCTGATTGTGTCTTTCTAGTAACCCATTACTCCATGGTGAATATCCTGGTGTTGTAATGACATCAATATTGAAATTTTCTGCCATATCTCTTACTTCTTCACTATCAAATTCACCACCCAAATCACTGAATAGACGTTGAGGTGCTCCATGAATACTAATCCAATGTTTGATAAAGTTCTCAACAAATTTAGATGACTTCTTGGTGTTAGTTATACATCCAGCACTAAACCTGGAGAATTCATCCATGATATGGAGGTACCACAGATTTGGTTCTAATTCATGAAGGTCTACAGCAACAGTTTGATTGTGGTCATTGGCAAGTGGGAAACCAACAGTTGGTCGTGGAGTAGGTTTCTTATGTTTTAAGCAGACATCACATTTATCCACAATCTGGTCAAGCAGTTTTAATGTGCAATCATCATTAATACAAGCTGATTTCAATAATTGCTTTAATCGATTGGCAGAACAATGTCCAAATTGCTGATGCAATTTAATTAAGATTTTCTTTTTCTCATTTTCACCCATGCTTTCATCAATCAATAAAACAATAGACTCAGGTACATTATGTTCTTCATTTCCATCATTGGATATGTCAATACAATAATGCCCACTGGAAGTGAAATGTAGCTTCACAGGTTTACCAAACATTTCAGCTGTATCATTCTTTAAATCTAGCACAGTATCTGCTCTTTTTAATGATTCTTTACTCAACAGAAGGGGTATATTGGCCTTGACTACCTCTGTCTTGATGCTACATTTTGTACTACCTATTTTTGCTGGTAGTACAGCTTGCTTGAAAGACTTTACAATTTGCCCATCACCAAAGCGGAAAGACCTGTTGGTGAATGAGGATTGTATTTCTCCATCTTTCATATTCATTTCATATTGATGAAGCCATTTTTCTCCACACACTGTTTGGGTGCAAGCAGTATCTATTACTGCAGAATTCATAGATTCGACAACAAAAATTTCATTCTCAAGTTTTCTATTTTCAGTAAAAAGTGTGATATTGCACTCCTCCAAGTTGTCTTTAATATCATCATTTTTGTCTTCATGCTCAGTCATTTTTACCAAAGAGGCATTGTGAGGACATTCCTTCCACCAGTGAAATATACTTTGACATATTTTACACTTTGTAGGCTAGCCAAATTTGTTCAATGGATTCATGCCTTTCATTTTGCTACTTCTTAGTTCTTTTGGCCTCCTATATTCAGTGTACATGGCAGATTCTTGCTTAATTGCACAAGCAGCACTCCTTGAGTTGTTTTGATCACTGTGTCTATTTTGTCCAAAAATTCTCTTCATTGCTGACTTCATCTTATCATAACTTAGGTCTGTGCACGCTGTCAGTGCCAACTGCCTTTCATGATTACTAAGATTAACATTGTCTAAAAGTTTAAAAGCTAATACTGCATCAGGTAACGTCATTTTATGCTTCACACTTTTCTGATACCTTTGATCAAATTCTACTATATAATCATTTATGTGCATATCACCAGGTTTCCTAAAACCATCAAAATTTTTGTAGGCATCATAAGCACTATCAATAGTCTCTTGCAAAAACAATTTATTGAGTGTTTGTATCAAAGTTTTCATACCTTCATCGCTATTCAAATCTTCGGCTTTAATATTCAGTGCAGCTTCACGAGCTTTTCCTGTGAGAGATAACGTAACTGCTAAAGCTTGCTTTTTCTTCTCCAGGTCTGTAACCAGCTGCCAAATCTCAAGCTCATTCCTCCACCTCTCATAACAGTCCTCTAACTTCGGTGGATTCTTATAGCCGGCCACCATTTTGAAAAGCTAACACTCTTGCTACTTCTCTATTCAATTTATAATCGTATATATCAACACAAAGTTTCATCAATTTCTTTTTCTTGAACTACCCTATGCTACCATGAAAGCCTGCATTGCCTCAGTGCCAACACGTTCGTCGCCATTATTAATAATAAAGCATGTTTTTAGCTAACTCCAACAAAAAAATAAATGGCGTACTTAAGTGTACGAACCTAACAGTAGGACAAGGAGAAAAACCATGGATGGAAAAGCCAATAATTGAATTATTTTGCAACAAGATGTGCCTATTCTATCGAAATTCTTATAATTTCTCAAAATTTCACATGACAAATTTTTCTATCAAAAATTTGACTTTCGCATTTGCGAATGTTGCGAACGCCTCAATCCACCACTGGAAGCTCTATTTTGAAAATTATTCCGGGTCCAACTATGGTAGACCCTATAATAAACACTGGATACTAGAGAATGTCTAGCATGCTGAAAGTTTTTGGTAGCAATGCTTACCTTCCTGCCCCTACCGCTTGTAAATAAACAAAGAACATTGCTTGAAGAAACTAGAATAAATAGTGATCGATGACAATAGAACAGCTTATCAATAACGTAATTTCGGGTAAATTCAGCCTTACACCTCCCCCCCCCCAACTGAAAGGCTCTCGCAAAGTTTCTGCTTCTCTCCTTTTACTTTTCACACCTTTAAATTCTGCAAATAGGTGATCAATATATAGATTTATGAGCCAAAAAAGAGACGTGAAAGCCATGTAGGAGTGTAGATCTTGGCATTTATGAATCTCATTATTTCAGCAGAGTTACATAAATGTTAATACAGCAGAAAATCATTTAGCAGTTCAAAAAGCAATCTTTCATGCATTCAGCGAACAAAAACGGCGTAAAACAGAGATTTGTCTGATACTTCATTTGCGACGTCATGGAAACCACTGATGTCAATCTTGCTGATACTTCCACTAAGTGAAGTGAAACATCCCAGGCCATTTACATAATCGACGTTGCTCCTTCCAGGCAAAGTAGATATGTATACCCGGTCCTTGTTGCTATCTTGCGCCCCTTCTGCTTCTCCTGATTTGAGCATTACTTTTGTGGGAACCTTTCCATTAGTGAGAGGCTCGGTTGATGACCCAGGCAGGCGGTTGAAGTATGCGACATTGCATCCATGGTCACATTGCGTGCTAAGAGATCTGCCTCCTGCACCAAGACATTTTCCGTAATAACATGCGTAGGAGCTGCCACCACAGGAAAAGCGCAATACATTGAAAAGGTCCTTCAAAGACCGTCCACCCAAACAGTTGCTATCCGTTTGAATGTAGCGTTTACCTTCAAGATTTCAAAGGTAATGAAACAATGAGGGGATATTTCATGAAATGGAATAAAAAAGCTAATTAGGATAACTTGACATCTGAGTTTTGAATCGTATAAACTATAAAAAGGCACTAATTTGCTTTCCTGGAAGTAGCAGTTGTCTATTAATGATGATGCCATGAAAATAAAATCTATAAAAATGGATCACGTGCCATTTTGGTTGGACCTATACGATCTCTGCAAAGTAATTTTAGCGAAAAGTACTTCCTGTTTATTGTCTAGGACGACATCTCACTCATTATCGTTTTAATAAAAAGAGTGAAAAATCCACTTTATGGAAATAATTCATGAAAAAAATCAGCAATAAGTAGAAATGCAAACAGTGCATGACATGAAAATCTGCAATTTAAAATGTTTTACCTTTGAAGGAAATTAAAAGTTCCCTTGCTGCAAGGTCATTGAAAGCTCTACTTTTGAAATCTTTGGCCGATGTGCTTGTTTTGTTCTTTACTCTACCAAGTGTAGCAGAGTTTTCCCACAATGCATTAGAGTCACCATAATCCCTGTCAGAATCACCAAAGGCCCAATTGTTTCCATCACCATTGGCAACAACCGCAGTCAGTGTCCAGCCTCCTCCACCTGATGTCATGTCACAGAATACATCATAGCTAGATGCACCATCTTGGCTAAATATGGTATACACTCCATTCTGAGATTCGGGGAGATGATGCAGAATATCTTTACATGACTTTGCAGCCAAGCATTTGATGTTCGCAACAGTCAAACAGTAGCTCTCATTGCATTTGAAGGATTTCGCTGGTAAAGCATATGTACCCTGGTTGCATTTCAATTGACAATTTTCCCCATCTTTTTCCAATAAACCATTTTCCACATTTCTGAACTGTGAGCATTTAAGCTTTTCTTTCACTTTTAAGGCAATGATCTTCATTTCTTGACTTATATTTGCAACTTTCATTTCAACTTGCTTTAGGTGTTGATCGGATTGCTTGAAGTTATCTTCACATTTCTTCTTTACATTCTTCAATTCATTTCCCATTGCTTGTATCTTATCGGCATCTGGGAGATTCAAGCATTCTGAAGCAATGGAATTTGATAGAGTACTTAGCTGTCTGAACCAGCTATTAATATCCTGTGAAACGAGATCTGTGTTTTAAAACATTTCAGAGAAGATTCAATAGATTTATTCTTTAAGTGAATCTATTATTTCGAGAAAGGAATACTTGCTGGAAAAGGATAGTAACAAAAATATGAATCATTACAAACAGTTAAAAAAGTTGTGCATCTATCAATTGGCCGGAACAGTAATCTAAGTGACACGACTGTATAGTAGAGCACTAGAAGTTGAATTAAAACTCTATGCGTCAGTGAGAAGAGAATCATGGTCTCAATCGAGCTTTAGTACAAGAAGGACGGAGTAGGAGGGAGTAGAAGACTGAATAAATAAACGTCAGGCATCTCATCTTCCACTCAATCATTTCATCACTTTACTACATCCCAAAACACAAACCTCTCAACAAAATTACAAATCGCCATCAGGAGCACCGAAGAAGAGGTGCGATGGGGAACATGCAGAAAAAGAATTGCATGACTATAATGAATTGAAGTTCAGTAAGAGGTGCAGGTGATTATACACTACATATGAATTTGCATCGTAATTTGTATTGAGAATTATGGATGATCTACTAAGTACCTTTCCAAGGTTGCTCTCTTGTGCCTGGCTACTGCAATTTGTCTATAAAAAATGCAAAGGAATGCATCAGTAGAGCTTGATTGCATCATGCATTGTGTTGCGTTGTACGTTATACGAGATGGGGCATACTCACTCTAGATAACTTTTGTTCTTGTGGTTGAACAGCTCCCTTTACTCTACAGTCCAGAAGAGATAGGGAGAGTGGTAAAAGTCGGGGGGTTGGATAATATTCCAAAGCTAAATAGCCGGTAGGTTTCAATAAACAGGGCGGAGGGCTGTTAAAATGCCCTAGTAATGCCTATTACCAACATACAAGTGATTCCATTATCCTCTCTTTGCATCATTATCATTGGTACGGCTTTCAGCTATGCTTTAAGTGCCTCTAAAGGAAATTCCTCTCTTTTTAAGCACTCATCTAGCAATGCAAGTTTTAAGTCCGGACTGGAAAATCCCATCACGGCTCAAAATTGTTAAGCAACGGGCTTGCAGTAGGAATGTCATGGTATTCATTTTTTGTAAAAAATTAGTCGTGGGGGGCGTCTATTCCGGACTAGAGAGTAGTTACCATGTATAAGTAACTGGTAACCAACTTGCAATTTGTCTGTGCTCTCTTAATTACTAAGCAAGAAATATCTCAAATAATGGGATACGGAGTCAAAGTTTTTCTAGGAAATAATGGAACTTTGATTTTTTTGCTGCTTGATGAGAAAGTGCTAACATGAAGCAGATTTTCAACGAAACAAGATGGTTCTTACCATTGCCATCATTCATCTGTGTTCGTTGGAAACTATATTTCTAACTGCTATGCACATTATACAGAAATATTTCACTCCTGACATCATACAGGAAATGAAACTCGAATTGGACTACGCATGAAGGGTGTTAGCCAGATTTGTCTTTCACCAATTTGCCATTCTCTATTCCAATATTTCTTTCACATGAATCATGATCACTTTTGGGTGAAGTTGTGAATGAAAATTCATTCATCCAGCATGCTTTACATTGCAGCATGTTTATAAGCGTAGGAGGTAGGGGCGGGAGGCTGCAGCCCTTCTCAGTTGGGCAGATACTTGTTTCATTCGGGCAAATTTCCAGAAGGACGCTATTGTTAGAGCTACTGTTTAATTACAATGGAAAATGAACACAGAAAAGACTTTTCGACACGAATTCTCAATTGTTAATGCATGGGTTTCACATAGTGAAACAGCATTGCTATTGGCCCAACATGCCATCTCACTGATTTAGTGACAAAAATACAGAATACAAGGCCTAAGACCCAATCGATTTGCTCATCCAGGAACAGATTAAGTCAAAACTAAGGGAGTCTTCAAAAAGCTAATGGGTCTACCAAAGTCCTTTTTCCAAGAAACCTGGGCTAGATGAATATGCTGAGGTGCTTCTTATGTTTTCCAACAGTTTGAAGGGTTTGGCTAGAAATATTTTCTGGGGGCTTCGCCCCCAGACCTCCTGTTTTATTCTTTACTGAGAGTTTTTAAAGTACTTCCTTTTTTACCTTCATGCAAATATATGAAAGCATCACAAAATTAATATGCCCAATGAAATCTCTTGCAACATTGACCGAAAAATAACAAAATTTTCTACTTTTGCTTTAGAATCTTCCCACAAAGTGACTCACAGCAGTTACCATGATGTATTGTTGTCTAACTAGGTTACATTATCTATAAGTTAGCCCTGCTATGGCGTAATAACAGAATAGTCAGAAAAATGCATGATGCAAGATGGGTCAAGTAATAGAATTTCCACAGCACGAAAAAGCGGCAACATTATTTTGACATACTGAAAGCTTTTTTCGTCCGACACTCATCAGAGTATGAAAACGTCGGATAATGACCTACATGGTAATCGAAATATATATCCAGATGCAGTTAATGTGTTAGGATGCGTCTAATACCACTCAAAAGAGTTATGTTGTTTACGAATTTTTGTGCCGATGTGAAGCTCGGTACGTAGGACGCACTACGCAGAGAATAGCAGACAGAATAAAACAGCATGTCCCGCGAGCATCAGGAAGAAAAGTAATACCGTAAGAGAACAGCCACCTCGTATATGCAAAGAGAACAATTCTAAAATTAACTGTGAGTCGGCCATAGGACAACACCTTATTGCAAATCAAGAATGCGCCAAAACATACACAGACGACAATTTTCGGATCATTGGGCGAGCAAGATCGTCTTCTCATTTAAGTGTTTTGGAATCTGTTTACATCAAGACTCAAAACCCAGTCTTATGTAGACAAAAAGAGTTAGTTTTCTCATTGAGACTCTTTAAGTAAACTATGTTACTAGGTCCTAATTGGTCACACTTGGGGCCAATTAGACGCATCCTAACACATTTACTGCATCTGGATATATATTTTGGTTTACCATTAGGTCATTATCCGATGTTTTTACACTCTGATGAGTGTCGGACGAAAAAAGCTTTCAGTATGTCAAAATAATGTTGCCGCTTTTTCGTGCTGTTGTAAAGTTCTGTAGTATCAACAGACTATTTAATAAAATTTCCTTGAAAGATACCCTGGATTGCCTCCCTAATCTCCTTACTCATTCGTGCAGAAAGTTCCCAGTCCCCCTAAATGTTATGTTCTCCTACGCCCATGAGCATGTCTAAGAAGTGCTGCAAATAAACAAGAAACGTACGGTACCAGTAGTTGTACTAACCTTATTTGAGCCAAGGCAGCCACTTGAAAGTAATGTCACAAGACAGGCAAAGGTTATCTTCAATTTAAAGTACATGTTCTCTGGTCGTTCGTAGACCCAAGTGTCAGCAAGTGAGGCTGTGGGGAGCATAATATAGCCTCTATATAATAGTACGGGGGTAGTAATAGAAGATGAATTCAATGTTTTGTCCTCTGGTTGCACAGGGGGTGGCAAGATGTATTAATGAATGTAAATATTTTAACATAACATTCTCATCAACTTTTCTATCTACGCTCATTCATTTGTTTCACAAGCTCAACATATCGTATCTCGTTCCCTTTATGCAATTTCATCATCAAAACGTTAGATCATCCCGACATGTTTGCCATTGACTTTCATTGCTTGCATTAGCCTATTTTGCATATTTTCTACTTCATGTAGAAAATATGAAAAGTAGTAGAAAATAGAAGTAGTAGGCCAGAAAACGTGGATTAACTATGTATGACATACTCTATTCAGTAAAGCGAACTTCTTTGATACCAAAAATGGAATTTTCCTTTTTCGGTCTTTTAGGACGGCTTTAGACGGCCACATTTTGGTCGCGTCGAATTCAATTCATTAAGTTCGACCAAAATGCAGCACAAGAGTAGCAGTTACTTTATACGTGTTTTCAATGTCATATCTAATTCCATTCTCAGCAAATTGACGTGACGTAGTGCATTGGAATGTTGCCAAAAATAACTAGCATGGCTTTCGTGAGTCAAGAATTGAGAATTGCGTTCGTGTATTAAAACCAAAGACAGTGAGATCTTCGAAAGTCAAAGAAGTTGATAGTGGTGCTAATGAGACCATTCTAATGAAAAATAGTTTGTTGGCATATCTTTTCGGATATTGCATGCAGTGCTCTTGAGAGCGTCGAATTGTCTTGGCCTAGTCGTTCTTACTGAAGTCCAGCATTTTCATAAACGTGTTAATACTTGCAAATACAAGAAAGAAGCAAATACCTACCATGATACGTACATGAAACGTAGTTTGCACATGCGCAACGTTGCCTTTACCTTTAATGTTTGACAGACGAGAGAAAAGAATATCCGGAACTTGCATTTACAGGCGACCATAATTCGGCCGTATAAACCCATGCCATGTCCTAGGTATGATATTAAACTACATTCGGTTGTGGAGTTTTGACCTGGGATAATGAGGTTATCATTTGCCACAACTACCTCCAGGTCACCCTTGGACAAGGTGCAGCACCTGTCAGCCTACTCTGAGACCTTGAAATACCGGGTTGATGTCTGGCGGGGTTTAGTCTATTAGATGCTGTTGGCAGCAGGACAACAGTTTTCATGGAGGTCTAGAAAGGTGCAGCCTATCCAATTCTCTTCATGATTAGATGTTTGGCGTAAGTACAGTCTAACTAGGATTACACGGATGAGATCACCCGCCTAGTTAGTTGGCACTGCGGACAAAGAAAGAACCTTGGGGGTAGCTACTTTGCCTTCTACTTAACCCCTGACTACTCTCCATGCTAATGACAAGGAAAAGAATCTCTTCATGCCACATCGGTCGTCGCTTGGATAAATAAGGACCGCGTTGTCAAGTGGGTGACTAGGCTTGCAATGATAAGTGTTCTGCTGGAAAGCAGTTAAGGAGAAAATTCAGAATGGATACATGGAATGTTCAGAGGATGAAAGAACTTGGAAAGTTAAACACTGTCTGTAGCGAAATGGACCGAAACAATATCGACATTCTTGGAACATGTGAAACTAACTGGACAAATAAAGGCAGCTTTCAGACCCATGATGACAAGCTGATTAAATTCGCTGGAAAAAGATGAAGGAGATGGCTACAGTCATGGTGTAGCTACAATTTTGTCTAAGGAAACGAGTTCCTCACTTCTAGGATATAGTCCAATTTCAGACAGACTACTTAATCTAAGACTTCAAGGAGAACCTTAAAATATAAGCATTATTCAGTGTTATGCTCTGACAACTGCTGTAAGTGATAAGGAAAGGGAACAGTTTTATAATTCGCTGCAAGATACATTGGATAATGTTCCTAACAGAGACGTGAAAATAATAATGGGTGGTTTTAATGCAAAGGTGTTAGAACTGAGAAACAGCAAACCTAGCTGTAGGAAATTTGGTTTAGGTGATCAAAATGAAAGAGGTGCTGATTTACTTGAGTTTTGCCAATCGAATAACCTCATAATTGCTAATGTTAGATATAGTTCTCCCGTCCTCCTGCCCGTTATCCTTTAGTTATATTCCTTTGTTCTGTGCAGTTTGGCCATTCGTTTTGTAGTCAGTCAAATCAACAAGTCACCATATAAGAAACTTCCATCGAATATCTAAAGGTAACACTAATACACATTTTGAACATAATCCCTGTCATCTTTATACATGGACTTCTCCGGATAGCAAAACACGGAACCAAATTGATATATAATAATGAATCAGAAATGGAAAATGCTCTAAAGAATGCCAAGATAGGACCAGGTACCGACTGTAATACTGATCATCAACTCGTGGTAGTCGACATACAAGTCAGGCTCAAGAAATTGAGGAAAGCCATCAACCTTGTAAGACTGGTTTATATTTTTTTTTACTAATGAATACAATGTCAAAATATCTAACTCATTTCAACCTTGTTTGGAAATTGATGAAGAAAAATCACCAAATGAAATATAGCAAGAAGGCAAGGATACCACCCTACGTGCAGCCAAGAGCATTTTTCCAAAAAATGAAAGAACCCAGAATAGATGGATTTCTAAAGAACAACTGGAAGAAGTTGAAAAACGTTGAAAGTTAAGAGCAAAGGGAACTAAAACTGAGATCGAAAGGACTCTCTACGCAGTGCAAAATGCCAAAGTTAAGAAGCTGATGAGAAAAGATCGAGAAGATTTTATTAAGAAATGCCGATACAATGAAGAGAACTCCATCACAAACCCTCTAAAGGATTTGTATCAAGGTCTGAAAAGTTTGACAAGGAAATTCAATCCTAGAATTGAAGCAGTGAAGGCTGATGATGGAACAGTAATTTGTGAAAGTGATGAAGTGAAGCAAAGGTGGAAACAATACTGTTGTAATCTTTAGAAGATAATTGAAACTATAGCCGTGTCCACACTACACAAACTAACCTAGATCCGCCCCAGGTTTCAACTAACCCAGGTTAGATTTTCCTAGTGTGGACACAACTAACCTAGGTTCATCCGAGGTTAGTTGTAAAAAATGTAGTGTGGACTCAACCTGGGGCGAACCTAGGTTAGTTTTTCACTTGAGGAATGCGCAGTGGCGGCTACAGTAATTTAATCGTTGCTTTTGAGTGCTTTTCTGAGTGTAAATTGTGCTTGTGTATGCATAATTATTCATTTACATCAGCAGCGGCAAAATGACGCACTTAATATTTTCAAAAGCTCAATTCTTCTGTATTACTTCAACTACAGTATCGCAAGCTTTGTTATCATTGCGATTTTTAGAAAAATAATTGAAATATAAGTGTTGGTACCGTACACGTTGTTCTCCACTAAATTTGGTTCAAATTTGTAACGAGGATTCAGAATAACGTGCCTCCTGTAAATGCGTAGATTCTCTTAACCTAGGTTCGCCCCAAGTTTCTGTCCACACTGTAAAATAGGCAACTTCAGTGTGGACACAACCTGGTTTCGCCCTAAATTAAACTAACCAGGGGCGAACCTAGGTTAGTTTGTGTAGTGTGGACACGGCATATCTTTTAAGGAGAAGCAACAAGCAGTTACGCTAACATAGTTGAACCAGCACCACTCTATTCAGAAGAGGAAAAGAGGCTATTAGTGAGCTCAAGAATAACAACAGTCCTGGAATTAATGAAGTGGTAGCAGTATTATTAAAAAATGGTGGAAATCAAGTGATCACTTTCTTTCATAAACTGTGTATTGCGATTTGGATGAAAAAGGAATGGCCAGTTGACTGGGTTGATTCAATATTTATTCCAATACCAAAGAAAGGAGATGTCTTGCAGTGTAGCAATAATAGAACCATTGCTCTGATCAGCCACTGTAGCAAGATATTGCTGAAAATTATATCAAATAGAATGAAACCTAAAATGGACGAAGAAATTAATGAGATACAAACTGGTTTTAGATCTGGACTGGAACAAGGAACCAAATCCTCAATTTGAAATTAATTGTTGAAAAGAATAGAGTATATTGTAGAGATATCTTTCTGTGCTTTATTGATTATGGCAAAGATTGTGATATGGTTTCACACGAATTGCTTTGGTTCACAATGGAAAGAATGGGTTTCTCTTTACACATCATTGATCTAATTAAATCTTTGTATAGCAAGCAAAAGGCAGCAGTCAGAACAACACATGGTCTAACTGATTGGTTTGATATTGAGCAAGGAGTACGTCAAGGCTGCATTCTCTCTCCGCACTTATTCAACATCTATTCTGAGCAGACAATGAGAAATGCGTTTGAAGATTTCACAGGAGGCGTAAAAATCGGGGGTAGAGTGATAACCAACTTAAGATATGTAGATGATGTTGTCTTGATTGCTGGCGGAATGGAAGAACTTCAGGAGCTAATAAACAGAGTTAGCAAGGCTAGTTCTCAGTTTGGTCTCTCACTAAATCCAAGTAAGACTAAGGTTATGAAAATCTTTAGAAAACTTAAGACTGATAAAGAATTAAACTTTATTACAGTAAATAGCAAGAGAATTGAAAATGTCAAGGAATTCATTTATCTTGGTTCTTTAATTACGAATAATTATGATGGCAATAAGGAAATCAGAAGACGTTTGTGCATTGCCAAAAATGCAATGATTTCGTTAACTCAGATTTGGAAAGATAAGGCTATTTGACAGGAACAAGGAAAAGATTACTTGGGACACTTGTTTTTAGTGTTTACAGTTATGGTTCAGAATGTTGGGTATTAAAAAAGTCAGATGAAGAGAAAATAAAAGCTTTTGAAATGTGGTGTTACCGCCGTTTATTGAGAATAAGTTGGACTGAAATGAGATCAAATGAATGGGTCCTGGAAAAGATGGACTGTGAAGAAAGACTACTAACAACAATTAATAGACGAAAGATGACCTTTGTTGGTCATGTTCTGAGGTATAAAGATATCAGTTGCGATTTGTTTATGGATATTGAATGCGGAAACATAGGTAGAGGTAGACCAAAAACAAGATACAGTGATAACATTAGGGATACAGCTGGAATTAGAAGTATTGTAGCCATTTACAGACTAGCTCAGGACAGAGGCAAATGCAGAGCCACGGCGGTCAATTGTGTGCCTTCCGTTTAATGATGATGACACCCATGCTGCATTTACGTCGCACTTGTGAATTAAGTTCGGCAAATCTTCCCGCACTTAATTCAGAGTGCTGCACTTATTCAAAGTTCACTTTGTACCGCCGCATTTATGCCAATCGTAATTCAAATTCTGCTCTGAATTGAATTCGACGCGACCGAATTGCGGCCGTCTAAAGCCCTCCTTAGTAACAAAACTGAAATGCAATTTTAAGCTTTGAGAACTGGAATGCGACGAAAGATTTCATTTCTTCAATTACATGTTGTTTTTATAAGAAAACTATTATTTCGCCTGAGCCTCAATTTTCTTAACTTTTCCCGAAATTGAACCTGAGATTTCTTAAATTTTTCTTAACTTTTACTAAAATAAACTGGCCAAAATGGGTTACAATTTCATTATTAATATTGTATACTTGAATTTGAATTCCATCTTTATCATTTTGAATGCAATAATGACGAAATATTGATTTTTGGCCAATAAAAATACTAAATTTTGGACATTGCGCTTCGTGATTTTCTTAAGATTTTCTTAAGATTTTGACGAGTTGAGCCTCATTTTCTTATAAGCTTTTTTCTTATTCGATCTTATTCAAATTAAATCGAATATTGAATGATGAATATCCGGTATTCAAAATTCAGAAATGTATCACTGATGCTGGCATGAGAGAACTGATTACTAGCAGGCCATAGCTGAAAATATACAATTCAAGATAACAAATGTCCTGAGATTTAAAATAGAAAAGCTCTCACCAAAAGTCTACGCTAATAGCAAATTCTGTTTGGAGTTTCAGGCCGTAAAGAAACCTGTGTTTTAGTTTGCAAGGAAAAAGTGCTTGTTCAGCTGATAAGTATTGCGTTTAAAACGGCCACTGAACAAACCTCTAGAAAGCAAATGCTGAAACATAGCAGTCTATTTGTTGGAGCATATGTGTAATATGTCAACTCATCCAAAAACAGCTAATTAAAAAACTCCAAAGTTGAGTGTATGTAATACATGCAACCAAATAACATGTCACTTTAAGAACAAAGAACTTCATCAAAATTGAAAGAAATCTCACAGATTGAATTAGGTTAGCTGATGATGTTTAAGTGCGGCAGAAGTGGATTAAAACACTTTGTAGACCTTCTGTACATAGGCTGGATAGGGCTCGGCAAAAATGCCAGCTCACTTAATAGCAGGAGCATATTTGAAATCATTTTATGTCCCAATTTTAAAACAGTGAAATTACCTGCGAAAATGCTCATTGCCGTTTGACCGAACAACTTTTGCACTACCTTCCCTGAGTCCTACAAATTGTCTTGTTTTAAATTTAAAATCAGCAAATATAATCTCATCTCTCTATCTACTAAGCTTTTCTCCATTTTCTCAACAATTCCTGTCTCGAAGCATTGTTATAGGCCCTAAGGCCTTTCTCCAACTTTGCCTCACAAAATCTGCAGTTCTAAAAAAATTTGTACAGTTCAAACGAAAAACATGTGAAATTTACAAGCTTATTATGTAGTGACTTAAGGGTTTAAGAATGGTAGACTAGGTATGCACTGATAGGAGAAACGAAACCATAAATGAAATTGTTAGGGGCAGTAGCTTTTATCTACCCCTTCTCGCCAAAACCAGGCAGTTCAATCCCATCTGCAACCAAAAGAACACAGCATCGCTGGATTTTAAGTGCAGTTCTAACTTTTATTTACAAAAGCCCTGCAATGTACAATCTTCTGATCTTTGCAGTTTTACCTGATAATACACTTTCTGTATATTCTGCGTAAAAGATTAGTAGTATTGCTCTCTTATGAAATACTATATTTGCAAAAATCAATCTCAAGATAGCGTTTTCCAGCCATCTCAAAATCCTTATTTTGAAAATTCTTCTTCAGGCCCAGCCATGGTGGGCCCTGTGGTAAACACCGGATAGGAGAGATTGTCTAATACATTGAAATCATATTCGTAGCCATTCTTGCTCTCATTTTTCATTTTACAATATTTATACAGTTTATACGCTTCATGTTAAATACAGTTTAACCGGAAACACTAATACGAAATAAGAACAAAAGAAATTAATATACCTTATTTATAATGTAATATAATACAAAACCTGTAAAAGGAAGTAAAAATGAAATTTTTACCCGCATAGTGATCGTTGAAAACAGAGTGGTTTACTGACCAAGTAACTTCTGATAAGTTTAACCTTGCACCCCCAAACAAAAGTGGTACAGAATTCAAACAGAGGCCCCGCAGATGAAATAGGCCCCGCGCCCCGCAGTCCCTAAAACCGCCACTGCCTTGCAAGGCCACTTTATAAAGCATGCAAACAACAATACTACGAGAAGCAACAACAACTCAGTAAGTTTGCCGAAAATCAACACGGACTATGCTCGTCAAGGATTTGCCGAAAATAGAAAGAACTTTATGGAAAAACTTGATTTCTTTTTGAAAACAAAATAGTTTGAATGTAGTTTTTATATAATTGATATTATTATATTATTAATATTATTATATTATTGTAATATTATTATTTGTCCGGTATTTTCCATTTTTAGGTACTCCTCTCCTCTCCTGGGAGTCTACTAATTTCATTCCAAAAGCTGTTTAAGCATCTACAACATCACAGAAAATGCCGAGGCAAACTGAACAAATAGCAGTTCATCAAATTTTAAAAGAAAATTCGTACATAATAGCAATTAATGTTAAGCTAAAAAATTTCTGTCGTCACAATCTTTCTGGAATGATTTGTACGAAATATCAGGTTTTCTGAAAATTTTTGCACGAATTCCACTTGGAGAGTGCACATTGACAGAGCAAAGCAAATATTTCATTCATTTTCACTTTCATTATGTTTAATATTATAGCAGAGTACGATCTTTCCAAAACACGTGTTTCTATGGCCGCCATTATTCCTACCTGCCCCCAAGATTCACGTTTACACGAGGCTAACCCAACATAACGAATTAAAACAACACAAAGAAAAAATAGCATAAAACGTTAGGAAAATTGTCTTAAATAAGTCAAAATGCATCAAACATCAATGCCATGTGAAAAAGTGCTTGGACAGAAAGGAATAGGTTTTCACTCACCTGCGAAGCCTATTGCTTTTAATAGGCCGCAATAAAAATTCTCGGCAGATTTCTTCTTGTTTGCACTCCATGGCCAAACGTGTGAGCAAAAATCAAGTTTCGTTTAAGTTTCTGGTACGGACAGCAGACATATGAAAATAGCTACTTAGTGCAGATGCATCACTAATCAGCCTTCCTACTTCGGAAACAGCTTAGTCACTGATTTCTATGCCAAATTGATTCGATGGCCGGCACACCAAATTTTTACAAGTGGCAGAACTGAGCTTGATTGTAAACACTCTTCATCACACAAGACCCACAAACCATTTTCCGCACCAGTATTCATATTTTCGCCATCTGTTACCAACGATGAGGTGCGGCTAAATACGTCATCCCACGACAACGGAGAAAGATGTGTTGAGATGCAAAAAGACGTATATATATATATGTTTTATCGACTACGCAAAAGCCTTTGATAATGTTCAACATGTAGCATTATTTGAAGTACTTCAAGAGCTGGATGTTAATGGCAAAGATTTAGAACTAATATATAATCTCTACTGGCAACAACAAGCATCAATAAGCATAGGGCAAGATATGAGTGACTGGGTAAACATAGCAAGAGGTGTAAGACAAGGGTGTGTTTTATCACCAGCACTCTTTTCACTATACACAGAGATGGTAATGAGGAAAATCAGCCACATGGATGGATTAAGAATAGGAGGGCTCAATTTAAACAACATCCGTTACGCAGATGATACTGCCATTGTTGCAGATTCAGAAGAACAGCTACAAAACCTTATTACCGTAATAGCAGATGAAAGTAGAAAATTTGGCCTAGAAATTAACAAAAGAAAGACCTTCTGTATGACCATTTCAAAGAAGAGGGTAAGTCCAAAGTGCAAATTAGATATTGATGGAATAACAATCAAACAGGTAGAAAAATTCGAATATCTAGGGAGCTTAGTAGCATCAGATGCGAAATCAGATCAAGAAATATAGCGAAGAATTGGCATTGTAAAAACAGCATTTAAAGGCATGTCTAACGTGCTCACTGCAAGAGACATGAACAATCAAACCAAAATAAGGCTTATCAAATGCTATATGTGGAGTACAATGTTTTCTGGGTGTGAAACATGGACGATACACAAAGCAATGAAAAAGCAGCTCGAAGCGGCGGAAATGTGGTTTTTACGGAGGATGATGAAGATCTCTTGGATGAAGGAGGTCACAAATGAAGATGTATTGAGAAGAGCCCTGACTGAACGACAATTAAGGAAGCAGATAGTGAAGAGACAATGTAGCTTCTTGGGATACATAGTAAGGAAAGGAGGCATTGAGTATCAAGTGGTAACAGGGAAATTATAAGGAAAGAGAGATAGATGAAGGCAAAGACAAATATTTCTTGGGTGGTTAGGCAAATGCCTAGACAGGAGAGGAGTGGACATCATTCCTTTGGCAGAAAACAGAACTTTATATCATGCTGTAACATCCAATGTCAGAATCTGACAAGGCACTATACGACGACGACGACGACAACGACAACGGCTCGCGTATCTGCTTAATTACAGCCAGGTAGCCTTTGGCACCCCGATTTTCTGCTTTATCAAATCCAGGAAAATGGAAGGAATCATATCAAAGTGGCTAAAAAGTTCAATTTTTAAGTGAAGGTAACACTTCCCAACCGTTAGCTCGTTCTTGCATAGCGAACCCATTCAACACAGCTTTTGTTTTGCCATTTATGAAATCAGTTTTAATTTGTTACCAAAGAATATTGTTGTTTTGAGCCCAAGTCCTGCCATCTGAGATGGCAGAAGCTGGTAGCAGCTGAAACAAAAGAGTATTTCAGCACGTCTTTGTGCCTGTACTACCTCACAATAGGAACAAACGATCGTTCTCCTGCCACATTTTACTGGTAGGTGCTAGGACAGTATTGCTGCTGCGATGTCATGGAGCTGCACTGGAACTGAACATTTTGATTGGCTGAAGGGCTTAAGACGTGATTGCCTTAGACGCTTTCGTAATGATAGCTCCTGCATACTTTGACATGCAGGACGCTTGTAACGGTCAAAATCACGGTTTGAAATTACGTTGTAGCTGTGGACAGTAGATCTAAAATTTCGAAATGACCGAAGAAAGTAGCCGAGGAGCTGAAGACATTATTTGTGAGCTTATAGAGAAATCATTCAGTGCAAGAACTGTTGGTGAGCAGAAGGAGATCTTGCAGCATAAGAAGCCACAGCCAAAACTAGGGGCTAGAACTGCCAATCGCCAGTTTCAGGACAACTGGTATGCAAAGAAAGAATGGCTTTCTGGCTCAACTAATTTACAAAGATTGTTTTGCTGGCCATGCCTTTTGTTTGCTCCAGGACAATCGCAAACGTGGACAAGAAAAGGGTATGCCGATATGCGTTGTTTTCTTTCCGATTGCAGAAAGCATGAGCGATCGAACTGCCATTTGGAGGCCTATAAGAAGTGGAAGACATTTGACGCGACAGAAACGGTCGATATTCTATTCTCAAGAGCGAGAAGAGGTGCAGCGCCATAATGAGCAGGTAAGGCAGAATAGGGAGACGCTTAAAGGCATTTCTGAAGCTGTTTTATTCTTAAGCAAACAAGAATTAGCCTTTAGGGGTCACGATGAATCTAAAGATAGCCTTAATAAGGGAAATTTTTGGGAGCTACTTGAATGCTATGCAAAATTTGATTCTGTCTTTGCACGTCGTCTCCATACGGAGTTGACAGAAGGTGAAAGGGTACATTCTGGTGTTTTCACTGGCGTTTCTTCAGAGATTCAAAATGATCTCATTGAATGCATAGATTCTGTCATCCAAGATCAGATTGACAAGGAAATTGAAAATTGCAGATTCTTGAGCATTCAGGTAGATGAAACAACCGATGTTTCTACTAAGGAGCAGTTCAGTGTCATCATTCGTTTGGATAGGGAAGGTGAAATAGTTGAGAGGTTTCTGAAACTTTTTGATGTTAGTTCTGATAGATCCCACTTTTCTTTGGTTGTTGGCTTATGAAATACATTTGCAGAATAGAATTGTCCTCATTATTTATTATTATCATATTTTGCTTCTGAATATTGGTTTTAAGAGAAGCTAATGAGTCTCACTGTTCTGCCTTACAACAAAAGCCTGCAAAGATATTTTGAACCTCAAGGCTTTAGAATGGCAAGGAAGAGTTAAATCATATTTTAGCATACTGACGATACTTTTTGCCAACACCTGTTGGAATATAAAGCATCAGATGATAGCCAAACCACCAACAGATCATAAATAACCAGAAGAAGATTCATCCCTGATTGTGCCAATGTTGGGATACTCTTTTGCTGAATCAATCAAACTTTGTTGCAGAATTAAGTTGCATATGAACTTTTGAATTTGTGCAATAATGATAGCAATTTTATTGCCCCCAGCCTTTATGTTGCCAAAAGACTGGTGGGATTCCTTCTGCTTAAAAATGGAAAAGTCAAGCATAGGCAAACCCTTGACGTGCGGCTTGAGCTTAACTGTATTGGAGTTTCCATTGAGGACTAATTTGCCTGGCAATTACAATTTGATATTTATAAGATTCAATTTTTATCTCAAAATGTTTTGTTTAGCAGTGAAATATATGATTTAATTCTATGTAGTGTATGTTTTACAGCAGTTCTGAAAACAACAATCTGTGATTTAGAAGGGGACTTAAGTCAATAAAAATGGTGTTAAAATCTATCTTCAATGTAAAAGTGAAATCATGCAATTTATATTATATCTGTAGGAGGAGATACATGTCAACTTTAACTATCTGAAAGTGGGTACTCTCCATAGAGTGTTTCAAAACAGCAGGGTTAAGAAAATTTTTGAGACCCCCTCTTATGTTTTTTCCTTTCATTCCAACGGGGAAGGACTAACTTTTTCATCCTAGCTTCCCCACTGCATATTATCATAATTCAGATACTCTGAAAACTCTCTAGAGAGTTTCTATCTGGAAAGCGAGCAGAAATGCTTGGGAGCTTTTAGTACCTGTTACCCTCGCTGCCTTTCATATCAAGTAAAATATTGCATTATTAGAGACAGGGGCTGATCCTAAGCTGGGCTTGGAGGGGGGTTTATTGTCTTTTTATGTGAAAAGTTTCTTAACCCTATTGCTTGGTGTAAGAAACACTGCCGTTTGGGGGCATGCCCCCCGGCCCCCTGGATCCGTCCTAGGTTAGAGATAATCTCTTGAGGCAGTGAGCGTAAACGATTGGGGGCTCTGGAGGCTTGCCCAACTTTCATGGAAGGGTTTTCCCAAACATTTATGCTCGCGTTCCAGATAGGAACTCTCTAGAGAGTTTTCAGACTATCTGAATTATGATAATATGTTTGTTACAAAAGCAGACCAGCACAGGACACTACTTTTCAAACTCACAAAACCCCCTGAGATTCAGGCCGTTCTCAAAGAGGAAGTTGAGTCTAAATCGCAGCAAATCACACTAACAAGTACATGTGCTGTTACAAGGAAGACTCTTCTGTAAACATGTCAAAAGTCTTAGGATCTTTCGGGATTCCTGTTCGACAAACCAGCTGAAAATATCTGGAAACCAAAGCTACGCTGATCACAAACTGATAGAAAACTGGAGGTAGATCGGTTGTCCTAGATCAGAGTATTGCTCCGACAGCACTAGTCGGAAATGAGGTTTTGGCAGTTTAGGAAAGAGGTTTTGGTAGTTTTAGGACTCGTGGAAAAAATAAAAAAATTTTATCGTTTTTTATCGTTTTCAAAAAAGATTTTAAAAAAATTACTGCGAAAAATTTCCAGCTGAAAATTGTTGTTAATGAAAAAGAAAAATATAAAAGCAAAAAGAGAAAATGTATTTTGAAATTGAAAAAATTTAAGCGCTGAAAAATTTTCCAGTGGCAGTCTTCGGCCACCGTAAAGTGCCTAACTTGACGTGATTTTCCAACATCACTATTTCGAACCCCAGTTTTCATTCCATGTTGATCACATGCCTAACATTTTAATGAAAAAGTTGACATGAGTTTTTTTCGTGTCACAATCTAATTTTTTAGCGGAAACTAAGTAAAGCAGGCTTTACTTTTCAAATCTCGATCAGGAAATGAGGTAGAAGTAATAGGAGAAAGGTGAAGAGAATATTTTGGTCGTACTCCATCATGCATCCTATGGTAGACCATATAGAAAAGTACAGCGGTGAGAAACTATTTGATGAAAATGACATGACATTTTTAAATGCTATAGGAAAATGAATTACATGGTTGGTTTAAGGAGGCTTTGATTGCTATAGAACGATTTCAGAAAGCAAGTAACTTATCGTTAAACTGCTAGAAAATTGGAAAGTTTTCAAAATTCACGATGTTTTTGTAGCATGCGGATAACTATTCCCATTGTGCCGACCTGTTATGAAGCACTTTGTTCTAGTATGTCATAAAATGGATGCAAATTTTGCAGGACGAAATCCAATGTTGCAGTGTGCAATCCAATGTTCTTTTGGAGATGTCAAAAACATATGACATCCCCCAAAGAAAGTATGAAAGTTACGCCCCTCCTTGTGTACCTACCCAGAATTCACCACGCTTTCGCCGTATCCCCTTATTGCACACCGTTTTACTGAACAGCAGTCTTGGGCAAAAATTATGAGACAAACTTAAGTTTTCCCAAAAAAATACATTATTTTCACATTTTCTCCCTCCTCCCTCACTCAGTGTTTACCAAATGGCATGGAGTTATTTCCCTATTGTAGTATATTGTTGTCATTATTAAAAAACTTCTTTCATGAAAAATACAGTAAAAGGAATCAGATGCCCCCTCATAGTCCAGCTCTGGATCCGCCCCTGCCTGATAGTGACACCACAACACTCCCCTTGGCACCGCCCCTGGATGTGAACACAGTTTCTACAATATAGTCTGTGTAGTTGAGAAACATTTAAATAAGGTCTTTTGCAGAGTAGTAGAACTTCGTGCTCCTATTGAGCATTCACTATTGACCAATTTAAAACGTGAGACTATACCTGCTAAGTTTGCAAATATCGATTGCTCTCCTACTGAAAAATGATGATAGCATATTGCTATGGAGGCTGCTATTGACGTTTCGATTCAGTAAAGTTGTAACTAACCAGAACGGTATTCATTGCATTCATGGTTCCAATTGATAATTGAGTGTATCGTTGATTTGTGGTGAAAACCCAAGACTATTCTATCAAATAGTTGCTAGTCAAAGGCAGGTTTAGTGATTACTTCAGAATGGAGGTGGTTAGTGATATACAGGTAAGTGCTCTTACGTCCTTTTCAATTGACTTATTGATTAATCCAAGAAGTTCTTAACTGCCACAACTGCAACAAGTGTTCATAAATCTGCTTTCAAGTGCAACTAGAAACAACCTTTGCTATGTTGACTTCATAGTTTGAAAAACACAATATCATTCTGTTCACATTTTATACTCTTAATAGAAGTACAACACGTCAGCGCAGCCTCAAGCCTTAGCAAAAAGCTTCTGCAACTGAAACATGTAGAGAGGAGAAAAACGTGGTAAGTAGTCTATATTTGAACATTATGGCAAGTCGCTTTTACTTATACCAATCTTAGTAAATTTTCTGGATTCCTCTGTCTTCAATGCCAACAAAATTCTATGTCAAATGTTGTTGCCCAGTGTAGCTTTTTCATCAAGGATGTTTTACATGATAGGGCACAAGAAAACATGAAACAATTTCTCCATGCATAGGAGAGCTTTACTGTTAAGTTTTCTTGCTTTTACTCGCTTTACGCACTTTTCATTCGGATTAAAAGCAGACAATTTTGCAATTTCACATCAATAATTGATGTAAGCATCATTTGCTTTTGTTTTCTAGCTCTACTTTTTCATTTGACCTTATTCCTTTCCAGATGTCTTAATATTTTGCATGGTGTTGTCCGAAAGATGTTGGGCTACTCATCTTTTTTATAAGAAACTTCTCTATAAGAAACATGAGGCTGAAATTAGGCTGAAATTACGAAATATTCAAGAAACACGGACAGGCTGAGTTTCAAATAATAATTTACAAAAACTGTTTTGCCTGTCAATTTTTTATCAAACTAGTAAGAAAATAGGATGAACTTCCATTACAAGCCTCACAAAACCTTAACATCATTTTTCTTGCATCACAATTACCTAATCTGGGCTGTTATTGTTATTGGAAGATTTAGGAACTTAACAAACATTTAAGGCTAGATTTGACGAAAATCAAACATCCAGCTGAAAACAGCAATTTTTATTCCTATAAAACAACGTGTATATTGTGCTAACTGGGTGTTAACTATATACAGTATAATCCGGTTATAACGTACTTCAAGGAACCGGCTGATTCGGTACGTTATCCAAAGTGCGTCAACGCCGTAGAAAACAGATATCGACCAGATTACTATACAATGCTACTATCTATTGATTAACATATGCTTCAGGTACTTTTTCTTCTTTCTGAGGCTGAAATACTTGAAACAAATACTCGGATACGTTTCTTCTGTACTTTTGATAAGATATTTCGTGATTAGCAAGTTCAAAGTTTAAAGAAGTTCGTAGCATGTTTTTGAAAAAGCAATGTCAGTGGATTCTTTGTTTTGACTCGATAAATGGCTCTGCATCCCATTTAATTTTTGCTAGCGTTCTGTCACTAGTGAGGTATGATACATAAGATCAAATGAAATTTAAATTCGTTCTTTATACAGTACTATTTATTACTAGAACTATTACTAGAACTATTTATATCGAGCCATAGCACACGGGCGTGCTCTCATAATGATAAGTAACCCCTTTACTTGGTACTAAATGCAACTGCGAAGGCAACACAGACTTAAAGGATGGATCCTCAAAGAGAAAAAGCCAAACAAGCTAACAAAGGAATTTATAGCAGAGGGAATGTCTTGAGGGATCATAAAACGAGTACGTTATAACCGAAAGTACGTAATAACCGAGTACGTTATAACCGGAGTATGTTATATGGGTTTGTGTGAAATGTCTGCAGGGTCCGGCCACCACGGTGCGTTACATCCGAAGGTACGTTATAACCAAGTACATTAACGAGATTATACTGCATATAATAATCATACTCTCGTTACATAGGAAAACAACTCAAGTGCTTCTACGTCAATATTGATGTACATAATTTTGACTACCGATAGAATGATGATGTACTTGGGATAATATGACGCAATTTTTTTTATTTTTAGATATACACAAAATGCATATAAGAATTGCTAGCATGATATTTAAGATTTTAATTCTCATCATATCCCAAGTGAATGCAAGGGGTGAGTATACTCTTGTTCCATATTTATTTTATTTTATTTCAATCATTAACGGTATTTTCTTAAATAGAAGCCGCGGCTTTTATTTCCTCTAAAATAAAAATTGGGGCTTAAATTTGAGGGCGAATATTATTGAAGGGCGGCCTCTATTAAGACCGAATGACAAAATTTTGTTTTCATTCTTAAGAAGCAACTCCAATGCAAGAAAGCCTCAAATTTATTATGGCAATCCAACGCCTGAAGATGATGTAGAATTTAAGTAGAGAATATAAAGAATTCAAATGACTTGGACGAGTGTGAAATACACACCTTTTTTGAGAATACCTAGCTTCTTTCTTGCTGAGCCTCAATATTCATAAACTTCTCAGAATTTTGAGCCTAATATTATTCTCAAACTATTCTTATATTTGATTTTGAGTAGGCTGCTATACCTAGCTTTTTCAGCTAATATGGGTCTACTATGCATGCCGCATCCAGGCATGGGACCCCTAGTTTAACGTCCCTTCCGAAGGACGTTGGAGTGAGCTGTTTTGGTCGTTCATCTGGAGCTTGCCCATCCAGTTTCTGACCGTACACAGTCATGCTTAACTTCAGTTACGCTAATGGAATTGGCCGGGCCGCTTGGCCACTCACCGCACTTTCTATGCGTTCTTTCATCATAAAGCACTTGAGCCTTGCATTGTTCATAAATTATTCCTAAGTCTCAGCGATTCTGAGAAAATAAAGTATATAGTTTTTATGTTTAACATGGTTTTAGAAAACAAAAAGCGATTCTGAGATTTAATATTCTTACAAACGTTGTTCTAATAAAACAAAGTGTGAAACATTTGTAGTAAAAACACGTCTCTGTTGTTCGATTTGCGCTTTCAAATTCTCAAAGGAAAAATAAGTACACCTTCAAATCAAAGGGCGGCTTTATTTAACTTTTAAAGAGAATTTGGGTGGCTTATATTGGTGTATAATGCTAGTGTATTAATGTTGAAGTTACAATTACACTTTATGCCGGTACACAATGAAAACGATCTGAAATGATACCGTCTTGCTTGTATGGTTTTACTGAGGCGTTTTCAAATCCGGTATAAAATGAACACGATTTTCAATACAGTAGAAAATCAGTTATTACTGAAGGGTCATCCTCCTTAAAAATGTGAAATGAAAAATGAAATTAAAGTAGATTTTTAATATTTATACACACATCAATACACCCGTCTCTATCAAAGCACATGAGAGAGATACGATTCTTGCTACTGGACGGGGAAAGAAGCTCCCATTTCACTTAAGGCGGCCTATAGAATGGATACGGACTGTTTATACAGAAAATTCTTTTGCCTTTTTCATGCTGTACTGTTCTCATAGCCTCTTTCATTTTGCACCAGGCATGATAGCATTTTAATGTAAAATCGCATGCAAATTTCTCCTATCTCATGAAAGAGCATTTTCTGGCGTTGTAGACAGTTAGATTCAAAGACACTTTTTCTGGGGGCCAAAACCCAGATTCCCGCCTTTACATAGAATAACTATGAAAACACTGTAATTTTCCTTCTAGAAGAACGTTTGAAAACCAAAATCTACCTCTGCGGAGGAACATGCAGCTATATAGATTTGCCCTTAGAGGAAGTCTTCCCGCCAGCCTTATGTACCTGCAGACGTCGATGGTTTAACCACAATCTGAGACTCTTTGTGTGACAAATGTCCGAAAACATATCTTGAGAGGCATGCTAAACTGTATTAATTGCTTCAACATACGCAACTCTCAGCAAGTTTACAACATCTTGCGATCAGGGGCGAAAATTCGGGGGTTTGGGTGTGTGACACCTCTTAACAGACAAAGCAGCGTAGTTTGCAGGGCAATTTAATCCTTTTCTTGGGCAATAATGATATCAAAGAATCTTGCCTTATATGTGTTCTGGTGCCTATCCAGGCGTGGAATGCCTTTCCTTTTGTGCACTGCCGTGAGATTTTGCCTCTAGCGTTGGACTACAAGCATACGACAACAAGAGGAAGGTCCAGCATAGCTTGTTTGTCTTTCATTTCTAAGCTAAAGGATCAGTTTCCTTCTGCGCACAAAGTCTATTGATGATAGCAGCTCTTATCCTGTGTTCTAAGAGGGCGTTTTCCAACGTCCAGAGGGTATGACCTTAACAATTTTCTAGGGGTAAGCCCCCAGAACCCCATCTTCTTCCCACTACTCTTCCACAGTGCTCCTCTAATAAAGTGTACCCGCAAATCAGCGAGTCTACGGTGTTCCGGCGATATTTATGGTTTGCAGATTTTCTGCCTAAATTCATACTTACTCCTTACTATTTCTTATTGCCCCTTGGCTTAAACTTCGTTTGGGTGTGATGAAATAAAACTAGCAACTTCCATAAATGATTTTAAAGGAAAAATGCAAAACTGGGATGGAAAGAATTGTACGTGCCACATCTGCACATAATGAGCATTTGTTGTTATATAGTGCCTTACTTTTTAGCGGAATATTATAAAAGTTATGTATTTATGTAAATAGTTGGTGCAAATTAGTTTTTAGCTAGAAGCAAACAAGCGAACTGTAAAAAAACTTGATTTGATTTGATTTGATTTGATTGGGTATAAGAGATTCGAAAAAAGACTCTTTTTGTTATACAAGTGTTGTACTAAGTCTCCAGTCCCCTACACTGCTTATAGCCAGGTAAAATTGCTGAAACACTTTGGAGAAAATAGTGATTATTGACAGCAGAAAATATTCACTAGTTTGCAACGATGGCTATTTCTTTATTAACACATTCTTTACACATTCTTTACTGTTGGAATTATTAACACTTTCACTACTAGTTACAATGGCATCAACCAACAGTTACTGATTAAGTCCACCTTCAATGACTAAAATCTCATGCGATAAAAATAAAAAGAAGAAGATAACAAAAAAAGCAAGACTTCATCATATGTTTCAGAAAGACTCATTTTCTATGTGCCCACTTTCTGAACTTATCCTCTTTTGTTCAAAATTCCTTCATACGTCCTTGAATAATTCATTATTGTCAAAGAGATTACTGTAATTACATCGAAATCAAAGCCTTGGTGGTCTTTGGATGAATCTTGTCCTCCTGCCCTTTTCTTGTGTACGCGTTCCTGGCTGCAATCACATTCTTTTAAATGTGTTGTCATGCTATGGATACAATTTTCTCAGGGCGAAATCCAGTGTTGCGGGGCAAAAACGTCCAATACTCCCCAATGAAAGTATAAAAGCTACGCCCCTGCATGAGCTAACTGTTTCTCTACTCTCTGATTTTACACTTTAAACTCATTTGCAAAGCTTCCTTGACGTGCAAGCTAAGGATAAATTCATTCACGGCAACTCTGGACCTGCGAGATAGGTACTCTCCCATGCATAAGAAAGCCATGGGAAGTCTCTCGCACTAAGCGATACATATTTGGAGAAGTTTGCTTCTTTCATTCGGTGTCCCCTTTATTTTGAATTATCTTCGACTTCAATGATAATCAGTGGTCTAGAAGAGGGAGCACAGCCCCCCTAGCTGTGACTTGAGGTGGCCCAGTCCCCCTAAATCTGTAATTTTTTTCGAGGTAGATACATAGAGGAATCAATTTTCTGCTGTAAAAGCTATTTTAGATTCAATGAGTTGTCGAGAAAATGATAGTTTGAAAGATATAGGGTACTAAAATTATGTTGTGTTTTGATGACAGCATCCTCTTCTTATATAACTGCGTGAAACAACTTCAAACTTTCTTACAAGAATAAATACAAGAAAAGAGTCCTCCTAGCTATCAATAGAGCCCCCCTAGCTATCAATAGAGCCCCCCTAGCTATCGATTTACTTCTACACCACTGCTGATAATCGTCTTCGAATTGAAGCATTTGTGTAAGGCAGCATCTTATTCTACTAACAATTGCATTTTTGCGGAGACGGAGACTCAAATAATGATTAAAAATAAATGAGGATTGCAATGAATATCATTTCATGAAATATGCAAGGAGAGGACGGGATGTATATTCTTCGATAGTAAACACCTGCTATGTGGTTTTCAGTGCCTATGCTACGTAAACAAATACCATTTAACGTGGAGCATGATTTTTCCACTCTCTATTCCTTTTTCTCAAATGCGTTTTGTACATTTACCTTTAGCATGAACATTTTGATATCTTTAGCTTGCGCATACATGTTCTTAGCACGATATACCTATACGGATTTATTCTCTGCACAAATCATACTAAACATTGCTGTTTGTGCCTGGTATTTTCCTGCGAAGGGAGGATTTTAATTACATTCATAGACTCGACAAAGTAATCAATGAAGGCCTCTGCTAATGCCAAAGGATTTGCCTAAATAATAATCTTTTAGATAGCTAGAGCAATTTCTGTCCATTGCTGTTCAACTGTTTACGAATAGTTGCAACACGCAAAGATCTTTTCCATAATAGTGCCAAAACCAAGCTTTTGCGTGTAAATCATGCTTCAATAGATAGACCTTGCTTCTAGCATGCTGTAAAAACTTCTTCATGGTGTTACAACAAGTCGTTGCATTTTGAAGACTTTAAGTAAAGTGCGATACTATTTGACAGCTGTTAGGAGAAAAAGGCGTGGAGCAGAAGGCTTGATTGACTTTCCAGTAAATCACAGAATCTTTTTCCAAATTAGTCTTCAGCATAAAGGCATATGATGTTCACAGTTTCACTATCGTAGCTAATAGAAATAGGGTTTTACTCAATAGCTTGGTAACTTTCAGATAGCTTGGTTGTTGTTGTTTACTTTATTTTGAGTAGGCTGTTATACCTAGCTTATTCAGCTACTTTAGGCCTACTATGCATGCCGCATCCAGGCATGAGACCCCTAGTTTAACGTCCCTTACGAGGAAGGGCGGAGTGAACTGGTTGGTCGTTCATCTGGAGGTCACCCATCCAGTTTCTGTCCGTACACAGCCATGCTTAACTGCAGTTAAGCTAATGGAACCGGCTGGGCCGCTTGGCCACTCACCCCGCAAAGGGATCATTGAAGAAGTACGTAAAGGAAAACTTTCATTTGACAAGCCATGATATAGGAGCCAACCTATGCAAAGACTTGTCATATCCGAGCTGATACTTCCCTCCTTCTTGCGTAACATTCTGAAATGAGACCCCTCACTCCCCAACATTAGCCTCTATCTATGCACAAAGCGTAACATAATGCAGTATGTACAGAGAAAATAGTTCAAAATCGTATATAGCAAAGAGTAATTATATAGTAAAGAGTAATTATGGATATTGCAAGATTCAAGCTCGATAAGATCTTAAAATCTTTGTTTATTTGAGTATTTTTTGGAAATGCTAATCAGGAAGTGAAAAAATACAACTAATGCACTAAACTGTTGGTGTTCCGTAATGAAAGTAATTAACACCCGCCATCCCCTATATTTTCCTTAACAGTTTGTCATAAAATTAGTGCATACCCTTCCACCTCCTATCATTACGTTCCAAACCATCTAATCGCATGTAAATTCTCCATGCCATGTTAATCAATAAGAACTTAGGCCTAAGACTTTGATAACAAACTTATCTCACAGCTAAGTTTATGAAAAATTTAGCCAGTTTATGCAATCTCCGGAAAAAAGCATCGAAAAAAAACACAAATTTTGTAGCCTTTTACCCCTGTTGTTTTTACACGTGCATGACACATTTTGGCGAGCTCCTGAAAATTGATAGTTCTTCTGTAATATCTTAAAAATGGCTAATGGGAGTAGTGGTAGTAATATAGTAGAAGCACTCAAGACATAAAAAAGAAGAATGTTGGCCAATATCACGAAAATGTTGTTGACTTATGCGAGGATGAATATGGATGGACTGAAATGGAAATAAGTGCCGCCATTTAAGCAGCCAAGAAACAATCTTTTATCAAAGAAGAAACATCAAGTCACCATGAAAAAGTTTATCAAGTGACAAACCAAAGCTCTTTCAAATTTCAACAAAGCTATCTTATTGTATAACTATCTATAAGTATCTTATTGTTCAGCTGGTCTTCATTTGTAGGAAAATGAGCAGTACACGTTTTTTAAATAAGAAAACCGTCATTGTGCCTGAACCTCAATTTTCTTAACTTTTCCCGACATTGAGCCTGAGATTTTCTTAAGTTTTTCTTAACTTTTACTGAAATAAACTGGCTAAAATGGTTTACAATTTCGTTATTAAAATTTTATACTTGAATTTGAATTCCATCTTTAACATTTTGAATGCAATAATGATGAAATATCGACTTTTGGCCAATAAAAATACTTAATTTTGAAAATTGAGCCTCATGATATTCTTAAGATTTTGACCAATTGAGCCTCATTTTCTTATGACCTTTTTTCTTATAAAACAAAAAACGTGGAATGCATTCTTCCCATAAATAAGAAACAATGGCCTCATTAACTTCATGGACAATTGTGCAAACTGTTGAAGGTTCCAGTCCCACCATTTCAGCAATGCTATAGAAATAGTCTCCCCCTTCAAAGACGATAAAGGCAGATTCCTACACGAAATTTGGGATAGATTGGATCTTCATATAACGTCTGTCTTTGCAGTTTGTGCCGAATTCTTAATAGTATGTAATCAAAGGTTGCTCTTGATACACGGAAGGTCTTTTGAAGCGCTCATCGTTGTATGTGTTCCAAACCAAATGCCACCATTTTCTGTTTCTCTCCAAACGTTTGCACGATCGGTGGTAAACTTCATGCTTTTCTCAGCTAATAGACACGCAGTAGCAGCAAGAATAGCCTTCATCATCATTCTTCGATGAAGCAACACATATGCAATTTATTTCTCTAACAACTTGCGACGCCTGCACTTTCCAAGAATAGTTTTCTCAGTACGAGATCTCTCCTCATTTTTACTGGCGCCATGTTTTGAAAATGCCATTTTGTTGTTGTGTTGTTGAGCTATTTTGACGTTCGGATCGACGTCTGAATCAAACTTGCACTTGAGTCGCTCTTCTGTCGAGCTAAATTGTATTAGGTTCGGCGCATGAAAAGAGTGACGTTTGACCTGGGCCTAAGAGACACAATTGCAGCAAATTATCGAAACATTATTAGATAGGCCTAAAGAAAATGTAAACAAGCCGGAGCATCAATCTCAAACACACAACTGTGACCCCTTGGGAGCAGAGAAAGTTGTAGAATTGCAAATGGGAGTAAAGGAGTCAAGAAATCTTCTGTAGAAACAAATGAAAGAAGGAATTCTATTGGATGGTGAAATTCGAATACCTGAGAGAAATAAAGATGAACAATTAAGAAAGAGAAAGTCGAAAAACAACAAGGAAAACCAGAAACACCAAGAGAGAATTGGAGATTCTATGCTTATTGGATTAGATGAGAATTCAATGAAACGTCATTACAGCGTACAAGTTCGCGTGCATTCTGGAGCAAACAAACATGGCATCAAGGATCACGTACAGTCAATAATGAGACGCACTCCGGACTGCAGAATCAGTCATGCAGGAACAAATGACTTAACAAGGGAAACTGACACCATAACAACCTCAGGAGTAAACATAAATCAGAAGGTGGTTCAGTTGAATAAAGAACTATGCTCCCTTTCAAAGGACATAAATGTCAAGGAAATAACCCATCCGAATTTAGATAAAAGCTGTCTCAGCAAAAAACTGTAATATTTACATCGTAAAGGAGATGCAAGACTTGCAAAGAGTTTCTTAGGGTTCATTGCAAAAATTTTTTAAAAAAGAAATGATACTATTGCAGAAATAGTTTCAACTAGCCAGGTAATGTATAAAAGGATTTTCAATAATAGAGTCTAATGTTTCTTTAGATTGCATGAATGGCAACAGTATTTCCCCACATAGAATCCCTATTTGGCGACAGAACTCAGATTATATTGGTCTCATATTTTCATCAAAAACATAGAAGAGAGAAACATTTTCATTTCCTTAAAATTGTCCTTAGACAATCGATTTCCATAAAAAGTTCCTTGTGGAAGTCAAATCTTCTTAAAAGAAGGAAACACTGATTTCCACATCGTCACAGAAACAAGCGGTTACTATTTCAACCGAGGCCAGCTTGACTAAGATGCATGCTTGATACTGATGGGCTACGTGCATGGCCTATCAGCATCATTCGATTTAAAAAGTGAAATCGTTTTTAGTTATAAGTAAAAATGAAATTAAAAAAAGAAAGTGAAATAAAAATTGATTCTTACTTTGAAGATGAAAATGACTTCAAATAATAAAACGAACCATTTTCTTAAGGAAAAGTTAGATTTTACATGCAAAATAATTGTTGATACTCAGGGGCCACCATACTCCACCTCAAAATCGGACTTTCTTTATGGATAAATTTGCGAAGATGGTAGATGAATATTCTGCGAATGTTGAGAATGCATTAGTCATAGCCTGGCCCACTTGATTTTATACTATAATCTTCATAGTCTTCAAAAGGATCAAACTTGTTTCAAGTCAGCGAATGGGTGATGCATCAGCTTAATGTTGACAAACTAGAAACATTCATTTTTTTCACAGCTAGTCATTTGAAATAGGCCTCAGTGACGACCACCATTTAATCTATGCTATCCTCAAATTAACGTTTGTTAAGGTGCCCCCAAATGTCTTATAGCTGTCAATGTAGTCCTGTTCGA
>WIPJ01003032.1:34564-49960 GCA_018155075.1 Cassiopea andromeda | reverse complement strand
AAGCCAAAGCAAACCAAAGCAAGCCAAAGCAAACAAAAGCAAGCCAAAGCAAACCAAAGCAAACAAAAGCAAGCCAAAGCAAACCAATGCAAAAAAAGCAAGCCAAAGCAAACAAAAGCAAACCAAAGCAAACAGAAGCGAACCAATGAAAACAAAAGCAAGCCAAAGCAAACCCGGCTGATTTTCACTCGAGCGTTTAGAAGGCTGTTTTGTGAACAAGAACGGGTTGAACTTGAGTTAGCTTGCGTAGTGTTAATAGGGCTCAGATGCACAAATAGGAATTATTGAGGGCAGGGGTCCAATTCATCAAAAAGAGCACACTAAAACTTTTTAAAGAGATACTGTCTTCGAGAACTGTTTTGTAGATTCATAAGTGGAGGAAATATTGTGGGAGATTTACTGATATCATTGCTCTGAAGGGCAATGATTCTTATTGCTATTTCTTATCACAATAGAGATAGGGAAATGAGGGGCCGGAAACAAAGCCCCCTGGACAGTTATTGGGACCACGTCTTTCCATGTTTGGGGATGCCCTTTTTGAATAAAGAGGACACTAGATGTGTCGTGCCACCTGTAGAGTTGGGGGAGCCCAAGATTTTCCGATTTCAAAGATTTTTCGATTTCAAAGATTTTTCGATTTCAAAGATTTTCCGATAAAATTCAAAGCCTTTATCTTTACCAACTGCAAACATCTGAAAATTTTACGACGAAACTTTAAACTTCCAAAAATCCGATGATTTCGAAAAAATAGGGGGCCATGGCTCCCCTACCTACCGGTCACGACACCCCTGGAGGACACTAAAAAAGGGCACTTTGGTTTTTTTGCTGAAAAGGACAGGGTTTCAGACCTCCAAGACCCCTTCCTTAGTTGGGCACCTGCAGTCTATCATCAACTGAATTGCAAACACTGCAATGTTTGCAAAATAGGGCTCTATCAATTATCGAAAGTGCAAGATTTAAGGAATCGTGGCCTAAAAAATGGCTAAGTGTTGAGAACCTTATTCGCTTTGACCGATCCATCTTAGTCTATAAGATTCTTAATATCCTATGCCCTAAAAGCCTATGGAATATGTTCCAATCTAGATCATCTTTATCTAATTACAACACTAGAAATGATAAAGACTTGAATATTCCAAAAGTAAAACTTGAATTCTCAAAGAAAGGTTTTCAATATGCTGGCATTAGGGCCTGGAATGATAGTCCAAATAATATAAGAAAACTGTCATCGCTAAGTCTGTTAAAAAACCATCTAAGAAGACACTTGATGAGCAATGAAAACTAATCTATGCCCCCTCAAAAGAACGAGTCCCTGTAAGATCAGTGGTTTTATTTCTTTGTTATTTTAATTTTGTTAAATTGTATGTAATTAGGTCTATATTTGTATGTTGAAGAGAAATCGTTATAAATAAATTATTTACAAAAATTTTCAACCTATAGAAACATTAGCGGGTATATATGTAAAGAGAGCAAGCATCAAAGTTGTGTATTTACAGAGTTACTCTTACAAATAGCTTTAGGCCAAAGCGCTGGACTAGCTATTATGTTGGAAACATTACACGGGACGAAACTTAAGGGGGGGTATGGGGGTCGAGTCACCCCCCAAACCTTGAAATATTGTCATTTCGCAAGGCAAAAGCGATAGTACGATGTATTTCTGCTTGGCAACTCACTGGATCCAGGACCATTAGTCAACTACTGTTACTAAGAAAAGAGGTCATAGGCAAAAAATTTTCGCAGGGAACCTCTGACATTCCCCCAAAATTTCTTGAAGTTACATCCCTGACTTAACATCACCATGCATATTGAATTTGGTTCGCGCTACTACATTGTATTTTTAAGCAATGTGATTTTTGGGAGTATGGGGAAGTGTCACGATATTTTTGAAATTACAAGAACGTTGGTCGAAAGTCGGCCATGCTGCAAGAGAGTTGGCCACAATGTTTTCTGTGACTATTTTTTGCTTAGTAACAGTAGTTGGTCAAATTTTCTAGCGTCCCCCTGCCCCAATGGAAAGTTTCTCGGAACATTTCTGGTATTTTGTCTTTACTATACATAAAAAGAGCTGCCTTTGAATCCAAAAATAGTTGTAATGTTTATTCATAATATTCAACAATTTCTTTTCAGAGTTATGCACGTCATTCACTTACACTGGAACATGTTGCAGTATACAATACAGTCACATGTATTCCAGCTGCTGGTCTTCTAATAATGATTACCTTTGTGATGGCAATAAAAAATGTAGCCGAAGATTTCCAGGTAATTTTGTGATGGTATTTGCCTATGTAGAACGTAAACCCTTATACGAACAGCGCTTCAATGATCAAAATGACATCGAAACATTATGATGCTAATGCATTCTTGCCATCCCTCCCTCCAAAGGAAACACTTGGCATTACTTGCAACGGTCTTGCACCATGGCTGGAAGGTTATTTACATATTTTTAGGCCAAATCCATTAGAAAAGCTTTGAAATGAAGAATGATATATATAAATTGTCAAAGATTGGCATAAAGTTGTTATTTAATAGAACAGTACTAAGGGCCGGTTCACGACGAACTGGCTAGCTCGGATAAGTGGGTAGGCCCACTTAGGTGAGATGTCAGCTACATATTGTCTTATAATGAAAAGCTGCTTGTCTTCACGTGAAAAGCGGGCTAGCCCGCTTGACCAAGATTTCACCAGAAACTGCCGAGATTTCGGCTAGCCGATACGTAACTCTCATCAGCTCTCAACTACTGTCCACGTGTATGGATGTTCCACGACAGAAGGGCTAATGTCAAGTTAAATAAGGTCTTTGATAGATCTTTGTAAATTGCATTCAATTTTAGTGGAAATAATTATGTAATTAATTATTATAATCTAAATAAATCCCCGGTAATTTAATAACGCAACTTGCAGTTGCTTATGATAGAAATATTCAAGACAAAGAACAACCTTGACCCAACTTTTATGAAGACTATCTTTTCAGAACGAAATAGCTATTTTTTCTATTCGATTTTACATCCGTTTTCTCCAATTCCTTGGGGCTTGGAGGGTGCCATTGAGAGAACTTTAGTTCTAGCACGAGCATTTAGGACCGTATACCCTTCCTAACATCACCAATGGCCTGCGGTGGGCCTCGAATCCTGGACAACGTTGGTCTACGTCGAGTTCGTCACCGCTAGGCCACAGCTGCTCTTAACGAAATAGCTATTTTAGCCTGCGAAATCAAAATCATTTGCAACTGCCAAAAGAAAGAACAACAATACACTTTTTTATAAGAAAAAAGTTAATAAGAAAATGAGGCTCAAATGGCCAAAATCTTAAAAAAATCACAAGGCTCAATCTCCAACATTACGTGTTTTGTTGGCCAGAAATTGATTTTGCAGATTTACTACATTCAAAATGTTAAAGATGGAATTGAAATTCGAGTATGCACAATAAGCAAGGAGAGTTTAAACCATTTTAGCCAGTTCATTTCAGTAAAAGTTAAGAAAATTTTAAGAAAATCTCAGGCTCAATTTCGGAGAAAGTTTAGAAAATTGAGGCTCAGGCAAAATGGTGGTTTTCTTACAAAAAAAGTGTGTAGAACTTTCAGTGACAAGAAATGAAGGAATAACGCCAAGGAACAGTGGCTATGTGTTTACGAAAATGGAAAATGGAATTATCAGGTTTCACTGCAAGCTTTTATTTTTATGTCAGACCGACCTGCCCATCTTCGGATACATGTTTGCCCATAAAAATAACAAATTAAACTGGTCTCGCTTAGTCAGCATTCAAAAATTCTGAAAATGCATTTTTATGGTGTCATTACTAATTATTACTAGTGTTAAGACTCATTGTTAAAAAATTCCAAGTGTAAATGTTAATTTCTACACCTATTTTACAGTTTAGCCTGTTTACCATGAATTTCCCCTGTTTTTGTTACTTTTACAGGCATTTACATTTGTTGTTAATACTTCATCTTCCCTTATTTAGGCATTTTAGTCTATTTACGTACCTACCCCTATGATCTCCTTTGAGCTGATTTCCTTGGAATTTTCCTTTGATTTTCCCACTTGTTTTTCTCGCTTAATTTTCCCCGTTTAGCTATATGAAACCCATCCACTTTTCGTTTATTTGCAGATGATGAGACATGTTGTCTCAAAACGTTCATAATTATCTTGGTATAGTCTTGCGCGGTTATGCCTTCTTCGTTCTTCGTCTCAGAGCTAGTTCATACGATAAGCCATAGATGACCCGAACCTATTATAGCATTGGTTCAACAATGGCGCGACCGAAGGGGATGAGCCAGTGTTGAACCAATGAACAGCGTGACTCTGGCTTGAATCAATGCTTTTCTGTGGTTTCATACACTGAACCGAAGATGAACTTAACTGCTCCAATTGCTAAATGCATAGGTTCGGCTCATCTACTGCTCATCGTATGAACTTGCTCTTACACGGCTCTAATTCTGGTTTTTTCATAATAAAGAAATGAAATCATAATCATGTTTTCGTCCATTTACAATACAAGTTCTTTTTTATAAGAAAACTGTCATTTTGCCAGAGCCTCAATTTTCTTATCTTTTCCGGAGATAGTGCCTGAGATTTTTAAAAAATTTTTCTTAACTTTTACTAAAATAAACTGGTTAAAATGGTTTACACTTTCATTATTAATATTTTATACTTGAATTTGAATTCCATCTTTAACGTTTTGAATGTAATAACGACGAAACATCAATTTTTGGCCAATAAAAGGCACTAAATTTTGGATATTGAGCCTCGTGATTTTCTTAAGACTTTCTTAAGATTTTAACCGTTTGAGCCTCATTTTCTTATAAGCTTTTCTCTTATAAAAAAAACGTGTATGATGTGATAAAACGAATTTCTTTACAGTTTACAGTGGTTTATAAGAAAGCAGTGCCCGACTGCTCAAAAAGTTAAGAAAGTTCAGTACTGGATTTTTTAGATTTAAAAACGTTTTTAGTGTTTATGTATGTACAGTTTGATCTATCTGTTTAAAAAATGCGATGTCTGTGATTTTGGCTACCTTCTAACAGTCTTAACTTCTGTTACTTAATAAGATCTATCATCATTTCAAGTGTAGGTGGAGCTTCTTCATTTTCCACTAATGTAAGTGCAATACAACAGAGCTCAATAATTTTTGCTAAGAAAGTTTTGATACTGGAATCGTGAAAAAGATAAGGAAGTTTGAGTACTAGGCCAAAACAAACATTCTTATAAAATAAAAAATGTGTATATATTTACTCATGGGCGTAGGAGGACGTCAAACTTTGGGGGAGGGCTGTAAACGTTCTGTAAACTTTCTCCCCAAATTTCCTATTGCTCTTTCAGAAAATATGCCCGAGTGAAAGGGATTTCTACCCAGCTTGGGGGCTGCAGCCCCCTGCCCTTCCGCCTCCTACGCTTATGTATATACACTCTTTTTTTTATAAGAATAAAGTCTATAAGAATATTGAGGCTCAAAATCGCTAAAATTTAAGAATAATTTAAGAATATTGCCAGGCTCAACCTTCATCAAAGCTAAAACATTTTGTTAATCGAATCAATTTTAATTAAGAGTTTCCTCCCAAAACAAAACCTTTGTCACTTTGACGCTATATATATATCTATATGTTTTAAAATACACTCAGCCGCTCTGTAAGTAATTTCCAGTGTCAAACATGAATATCTAATCTATGCTGTACACTGTAACATGCAACAGCTCTCCCATCCCATCAAATTTAAGAATAATTTAAGAATAATGTGAGGCTCAAAACCGAAAATTTTTAAGAATATTGAGGCTCAGAAAAAAATTAAGTATTCTTATAAAAAAAGAGTGTATTATAGAAAAGAAACCGAACTACAAATGAAATAGAATCTAAGTATAAATAACACAAATCTTTATTTACAAGAATCCTACATCTAGTATAAAGGTTTTGCATAATTTGCAGTTTAGTAGTGGATTTTTGAGACTTAACCAAGTTTTTTAGTGTTTATGTATGTAAAAGCCAATCTATCTGCTTAAAAGATGCCATGTATGTGACGTTGGCTACCCTCAAACAGTTCAACTAACTTCTATCACATACTAAGATTTATCGTCATTTCAACTGTACATGTAGCTTTTTCATTTCCCATTACGGTGTGCTGGATTTCGTACCCCCGTCCCGCCTAGTTTGTATCCTTGTGTTCGAGGGTTTATAAGAGAGGAGTCAAGAGTGTGGGGAGAGTTTTCAGTAATAAGGCGCATGGAGATAGTTGTGAGAGGTCAAGTAATTCGCTAATTCGCATAGAAAAGTAGGAGGGAGCAAATCGCAAGAAAGCTATTTAATTCGCTTGTTTCATTTCGCTGAACGTATCGAAGAAGAGCGCTAATGTACTTAAGAATAGTGTTAATTTCGCATTATTGGAGTTTATGAAAGCAGTACAAATGGATATTTTCTTTTTTGTTAACTTCTGCCATGGTTTCACCGCTTTACTGGGTTGGTCGTGTGAAGCGTAATAGCGTTGTTTACTATAATCGTGTGGCCTATCTAGCGCAATATTCAACATGGTGCATGTGCAAAACTTTAGAACTCAAAAATCTTGGCTAATAAAGCTTTTAAGCAAGTTTTGATACTGGAATCATGGAAAAGTTAAGAAAGTTCTGTACTCGACCAAGAAAAACTTTCTTACAAAATAAAAAAACATGTCAGTATATCTAGTATAAAGGTTTCGCGCAATTTGCAGTTGCATATATTTCCGTTCCATAATTTAATGTGTTCTTTGAACTCAGCTAGAACGCTAAAACTTTTTAATTCTTAAAAAGTATTAATCATCCATTTTTCAGGCTTTACACCTGCACAGCCACTTGGCATGGTCAGTGGTTTCATAAGCAACAACCAACTAGTCGTCCCCAATGAAGATGCGAAGGCGCAAGAAGCACGAAAGTTATGGCGAAGTGGTTGGTTGCCCACAGTAGCTTACGTCAATACTTTCGCTGACTATTTTACCAGCGTAGATGCTGGTATCACGTTTCCAAAGTCCGTTTTACAGTCAGCTCCAGTCTTCTTTCAAATTGACTTCCTACGCATGAAGGCTGTGAGATATCTGGTTGTTGGTGTTGTGGCGACTACTCCAACTGGTGATCGCACGTTTGCCTTGGGTTACAGAAACATCAATGGGATTAATGTTGTCTATGGAGACGCATCCAGTCCTACATCAGCCCAGGTGAGTTGGTTGAAGTTTGGCTAGCAGAGTACTATAACTGCTAGAAAAGTTTCACCTTCCGACGAGGGGCTAGCTTGTTTGAAGAGGTGACTATAGCCCCCTAGACTTCCCCAAGCACTAGCCCTGCTGTCTGTTACTGCTATTTTAGTAGAGGCCATTTAGTTTGCTCGTCCAATCAGTAGGAGTCAATTATCACTACTGCGGTTGCGTCAACTAGAAAAATGTTTAGTGAGTGTCGGGGATGGCGCCGGCGGAGGCATGGGGGCTGTAGCCCCCAAAGCTTTGCTAGCCACCCCGTCGGCACCTTGGCGGGGTGAGTGGCCAAGCGGCCCAGCCAGTTCCATTAGCTTAACTGAAGTTAAGCATGGCTGTGTACGGTCAGAAACTGGATGGGTGACCTCCAGATGAACGACCGAAACAGCTCACTCCGCCCGTCCTTTGGAAGGGACGTTAAACTAGGGGTCTCATGCCTGGATGCGGCATGCATAGTAGGCCTAAATTAGCTGAAAAAGCTAGACGTAACAGCCTACTCAAAAGAAAGTAAACAACAACAACATCAACCTAAATTTCCATGCATCGTCGGCAATTCATAAATTCTGGGACCTTTTTTCACTCTTTTTAAGGAGGCAATACGATAGGCATTGTCTGGCAAAGATTCTTGGACATCGCTCACTGTCGGCACTTTGACAGTTCTAGCCCTCCCCCCCACCAGCAGTTTTTTCTGACGCCAACACTGGTGAGTGTTCAAACATACAAAACATCGCACTAAGCATGGTGATGCACTAAACATTTTCAACGGAGTCTTATTTTTGCTAAACAAGACAAAACATCACTCAACAAAGTAAGAAATCACTAAGCAAAGTATTCAAACACCCTCGATATTTCTCTAAACAAAATGTTTAGCGATGCTTTGTGAAATTTTGAGAGCGTTTGCATGAAAGCCAGGCCTTTTCATGCCTCATTGCTCCTTACCTGCACCATTTAAGTAGATTTGCAGCCAAGTATCTCTGTACATGGCCAGCACACATGAATGTCAATAATGCACGTAGAGTACCTCACGGCTCAATTCTAGGTACTTTGTTGCTCCTTGTTCATATCAACGATACGAGCAACTACAGGAAAAAGTCAAACCCCCTTGAATAAACCTTCCCCTCGAATAAGCCCCATGCAGGATTCCAAAACATGAATAAGCCTCGATTGGGCTAATTTGAGGATTTAAGGCAAACATAATACCTTCTTTGATTTCCTCATGATACCTATCCTCTAAGTCAATCACATATCCCCACTTGAACTAGGTTTAATTTCAAGTAAGGCCCTTACTGGATAAGAGTACCAGAAGTACTGACAAAGCCTACATAAATATTTACCATTATGCTGGAAAGAGTTAGTAGCAAATGAATAAGTACACTGATGAAAGCCTATAAGTACTGACTTTTCGTTAATTAGTTATCATTAATTAACGGAAAATTGAATGTCCTTAAGATAAATCATGACAGAGTTGACCGACATTCCTAGTGTAAGTGGCATTATGTAGCTGGTTTAGAAGCAAGATGCTATGAGGAAATCAAGTATTATATTTGCCGTAAATCTTCACATTAGCCAAACGGTGACTTATTTATATTTTGGAATTTTTGCAAGGGGCTCATTCAAGGGAGGTTTACTTTTTCCTGTAGTTGGCCATAAACATATTGATATTCTTCTAGGAATACACTATTTCCTTGATGCTTCAAGGACACGCAACAAGATATTTTTAAAAGACACACAACTTTTCGCTAATTAGTTGTCATTAATTAACGGAAAATTGAATGTCCTCTGAATTATCGTATTGCTTGTATTTGCAGCATTAAGGAAACAGTTTATTGGTTGAAAGGTTCTAACATGAATGTGACCAACTATGAGATTGTTTTTTTCGTAGCTCTCTAAAGTACTAATAGAGTTTCAAATAGCTATACTATAGTCACAGCGTCACAGGTATAGGAGGGGCTTACCCGTTTTCTTTATAAGAAACCTGGCTCAAAGCCTAGTTTATTAAGTTAAAAGTTTATTAATTTTTGGCCACATTTTAGTACTAAAACTTTCTTAATAGCTTTTTAGTTTAGCGAACTATATTGCTGTGAAAGCATTCGCAGAACGTGAACGTAGCAAATTATTATTTGTCCTATAGCAAGCTAAATTAACTTCTAAGGAGATGTCATATTCACATTGTTTTAGTACAAGTTTACGTTGAATAAGGCAATAATTTCAATGTGCTATTTGTCAACAGTTTCTTAGCATTTTCCTTATAGTTCTAAAAGCTTTTTAAATTTTAGACTGGGTAATACTAAGTTGCTTTTAAGGTGCTTTCTTGTAAAAAAAACATCGTGCATTCAAGGGGTGTTTATTAATATTCTTTAGCTTCAGGATAGGGGGATAATCGAGGGGAGCTCTTTTGAGGGAGCCTATTGGAGGATCTACTGTAATTGAAGTATCGGGTATTGGAAATGGTATTATGGCCTAGATCGACGACAAACGTTGCCGATAACCGAGGTCACAGTTTTCGTCATATGCATCGATCTTTTACCGAACAGCGAGAACTGACGTCATCAGGTCAAGCAGTATGGAAACTAGACAGCTCCTAGAAGGATATACCAAATTTACGTTCACTGATTGCTATTTTAGATACTGACCTGTCAGGACATACAGCTCCGCAGGGATTGTCGTTTCATATTGAATGGAATCAGAGCTAGATCATTGCGAATCGTGTCCGTCAATTACAAAGCGAACGATAAACTTTTCTTTGAAGTTGGGGGACTGGACTATCTTGAAGGTAAGCACAATAAGCAGACATCAATGTATATAAAACCAGTTTTGACAGCACCAAATGTCTTAAATAATAATGATAATTATGAAAATGATGATGGCGATTATGATGATCGTGACTGATGTGATTGTGCTCAGTGGTTCCAAAACTTTTCAAATTATTTCGCATAGCGGTTCCCTGTCATATGATTTTCTCAAATCAGAATCTGTAGGGATAATTATTGATCATAATAGTGAAATTGAAGACTCTTTGAAGCATTGTTTTATTAGCTCCCAGGAGACAAGTATAAATATTGTACAAGCTAATAAAACAGCGACCCAAAAAGTACGAAAAAGCGGCAACATTCTTTTGACATACTTAAAAGCTTTTTTCGTCCGACACTCATCAGAGTATGAAAACGTCGGATAGTGACCCAAAGGTTAACCGAAATAAGTATCCAGATGCGGTTACTTGTTTCTATGCTGTGAAGCCCCGTGTGGTTTACAACACTAGAGTTTTGCTACCATCTGCTAAAAAAGACTGCGTTCCTACCACTCAAAAAAGTTGTGTAGTTTATGAATTTTCGTTCAGATGTAAAGCTCGGTACGTAGGACGCACTACGCAGAGATTAGTAGACAGAATAAAACAACATGTCCCCACGAGCATAAGGAAGAAAAGTAATACCGCCAGAGAGCAGCCACCTCGTATATGTAAAAACAACAAGTCTAAAATTAATTATGAGTCGGCCATAGGACAACACCTTATTGCAAATCCAGAATGCGCCAAAACATATACAGACGACAATTTTCGGATCATTGGGCAAGCAAGATCGTCTTTTCATTTAAGTGTTTTGGAATCTGTTTACATCATCAAGACCCAAAACCCAGTCTTGTGTAGACAAAAAGAGTTCTCACTGGGGCTCTTCAAGTAAACAATGGTGAATAGGTCCTAATTGGCCACTCTTGGGGCCAATGAGACGCGTCCTATTACATGTAACCGCATCTGGATATATATTACGGTTAACCTTTAGGTCACTATCCGACGTTTTCATACTCTGACGAGTGTCGGACGAAGAACAGCTTTTAAGTATGTCGAAAGGATGTTGCCGCTTTTTCGTGCTGTAGTAAAGACCCAAAAGGTCTTCAATCACACATTCTTTCTACAAAAAACAACCTTTCTGCCTTCCGCCTGGATTTACCATCTCGTCAAATCCAGACTTAAATGTGTTTTAACTACTTCTTATATCCTTGGACTTCCAATAGCAATAACAACTCAGATTAGCCAACTGTGACGTAAGAAATAGGATGTTCAAATCTTTTGAGGCATATGATTAATGCTTTTTTTTATTCGTTTCTAGTTTAATGTAAAATTTTCCTATAGCAACATTTTTTCAAATTATTTTCTGAAGCTCAGGCTGCCTATTTTTTAATGTAAGCACGCCGGAAAGATAGCGTAACAAGGGGGGAATAACAGGAGCAAAAGGGCACCGAATTGCATGGACACCTCTTTGGGACCCAAAGAACATCTTTGAGACAATGTCTTTCCACCCTTTAGCAGGGCCTTAATTTCACGCAGCTATAGAAATAGCTTTCTCCTTTAATCATATTTTGCTTGCTTATATAGCATATTTCATCTCCTTTGTATTATAATAATGTCTAAAAAAGGATTTTACTGCATGTCAAAATAGGCACTTTTGCTCCCTCTGCTCCCCAGATAAATGGCAAGAGGAGCGCTTGCTACCCTCTGCTCCCTTTCGTGCGTCCCTACTTAAATATTTCTTACTTCTTGCCTAATTTCAGCCTCATGTTTCTTATAGACATGTTTCCTATAAAAACATTCCTCACGCATTCCCTCTGAAACAATTCGTGGTCCCCTACGAGACCGCGAATCCCTGTTAGGAATCACTACTTTTAATTATGATGATGGTGCTCGTGGTTTGATTTTTCAGCTGATAACCAGTGGACTTTAGACAGCATAACGCGTACGGCTCCGATTGCCGATTTATACTACGATGATGAACGAGGTGATTTTCCTTTGAAAACGAATCAAGTAATTCAATCAAACTATTCTGGACCAGATGCTGGCCTTGTGAACAAGGACGAAAGCTATTTTTACACAGAAAGCGGCAAGATTGGAATAAATCATTGCTACGCAAACCCCGTGAAATGTCAGGATGGTTTGTCCATTGGATTTTGGTTCAAAGGTTAGATTTCAATGTGTTCTCTGCCAACTACAGCCATTAATTACAAAAGCTCAATTTCCCTTTATGTAGCTTAACAATATCATTTTATATAGAAAAATATGTTTCTAAAAATGAGCTAATACTTTGAAAGAATTGGCAAAATTGCCAGTATTGGAGAGTAGTATAAGTAATATTTCAATTATTGCTCCAATATTCACAAATATTTCGTTATTGTAAGTCATTTTATGCCATTTATTTTAAACATTTATCCTGCGATGCAATTCAGCAACTAAATGCAACAGCTTATCAGTTGTTCCAGGAAAGGAGGAAATGAGATAGCTAATAGGCCTAGAGTGGAGAAAGAAAAAATTATCAATGTGTACCTATACAAATTAGCTCGATATCAAAAAAGCTACAATAAAAATGAAAAAAAATAGTTCCAGATTGATGCTGATTTTATGTTGAAGACAGCAGTACCGCTTTTCCAACATTCTGCCTTCTTCACTAGTCTCTACATGTGTAGCTTCTTCACTTTTCACCAAAGTCATCATCTTCTTCCTATTAAAGGCAATAATGCTAGGTTCTTCCCGGTATTCTTTTTTCGATTCTATGTTCTTTCAACGTTCTTTCCACTATAGACTTTTCCTCGAATTCAACTTGCTCCTCTTACCTTAAGTCCTCATTATCAATCCTAATGGTATTCTTGATCTTTGTCGTATTGCAGTTCAAAGCACCAACAATAGCAATATACTGCCTTTCTGATGCTCGCATTGTAAGGCAAATCAACTAGCTCGTTCTTTTAATAGTACAAAGAGTGTAGCACAGTTACATATTTCTCTCAGTTTTCAATTTAGGACGACGACAAACAGAATCAAGATAGATATGAAAATTCACTAGTTCACCTCTACTATATTGATTTATTGATTAATATAATATGTTTTACATTATATTATTCAGCACCATTACGTAAATACATTTGTTAATATGCCATATTGCATCATTTTGTTTGCCACACTTTCTTTTCTTCTCTGTCTAGCTTGTCTCACTTATATTATAGGATTGCTCTGGCAGTTTTCCCCCGGTCAGCTCGATAATGTCTTTCCTTACACAGTCCTTCTATTTTAGCTCTGATCTTCTTCCTTCCCTCCTACTTCTTCTTCTTAGTTATTTTCTTCCTCTTTGCTTTCCTCTTCTTCATTTCCTTCCTCTTGCTTTCTCTCTTCTTTTTTGTTTTCTTTCTCTTCTTTGTAATCTTTTCTTCTTTCCCTTCTTTGTCTTCCTTTATTTCTTTCTCTTCTTTTCCTTCTTTGTCTTCTTTTCCTTTTTTGTCTTCTTTTTCTTCTTTGTCATCCTTTTCTTCTTTGTCTTCCTTTTTTCTTTTTCTTCTTTCCCTTCTTTGTCTTCTTTTTGCTTCTTTGGCTTCTGTTTTTTCTTTCTCATCTTTGTCTTCTTTTTCTCTTTTCTCTTTTTGTCCTTCTTTATCTTCTTTGCCTTCTTTTTCTTCTTGCTCCTTTTTGTCTTCTTTCTCTACTTCTTCTTCGTCTTCTTCTTCCAGAAGATGTCATCTCTGCTGCAACAGAGATGATATTTCCTGTAAGAAGAAGATGAAGCCTAAAGCTTCAGTGGATGGTCCAGAAAGCTCTTAGATGACCTCAATAATAGTAATATATTAATTGGTGCATCTATTTTATTAGTCACATAGATAAAGCATTACATCAGTTAAACGGTTCCTTTTAGTTGCTGCTGGTGAACAATTTTCCATTGCGAGCACTGGAGTTGTTAGTCCTGATGAGAGTTACACTGGGTTCAAGGTGCACTTCGAGGATTCTGCTACACTGAATGTTTCATTGATGTTACCTGCAATGCGGTATTCGCTAACCTATAGCATCACTACATTCGGTTGGCATAATTATCATATCACATGGTCTATTGTCTCCGGTCTCGTATTGTATGAAGATGGCGTGAGCGTATCTCAAGGAAGTAAGGAGGAAAAGAGCCACACAGAACATTCGTCGCCAAAAATTTTTGTTGGTTACGGCACGAGGAACAATGTCACACAGCTTCATGATTTGAGATTTTGGCAGATTAGGTTGTCGGAGTTTGATGCGAAGAACCTGTTTAGTCCAGGTGAGATTCTTTATACCTTTCTATTCAGTTCCGAGAATGGCACAATTTTTGTTTGGTGATACTGATTTTTGAAGTGGCACGCGAGACTGTGCCAGGTCCAAGATAAAAGGCTTACAACTTCTACATATTTTTTTATAAGAAACCACTTTATGAATAAACCTAGTACAACACAGCCTAAAACTTAAGAAACTTTTAGAACTACAAGGAAAGGGCTAAAAAACTTTAGACAAGTAGCACATTGAAATCGTTACCTGGTTGCATGTAATGCTGTACCAAAGCAATGGAATATAGAACTACTTTACAATTTAACTGGCGCTGACGCATTTTCTTTGTAATAGGACAAATAGTTCGCTACATTCACGTTCTCCGTACGCTTTCACAGCAGTTTAATTCGCTAAATCAAGAAAATTTCAAACACTTTTGGGTTAAAATTTGGCCAAAATTAAGAAAATTTTAGCACTAGGCATCGAGCTAAGTTTCTTATTAAAAAAAGTGCATTTTGACCACGGTTACACTGCTGCGGATCACTGTCAAAAGTGATACGGAATGGCTTTCTGTCTAAACCACTCCTAGCAATCCATAACAGGACTGGCACGGTTAGCCGTGTTACTTTTGATCCTTTTAGCAAAAGGATTAAAAGTGATCCGGATTCTTGAAGGTCAATGCCATCTGCACTGCTACGGATCACTATTGATCCGTATCAAAAGTACTCCATAGCACTATAAATGGAGTCCTTGTAGAGACTTATTTTGCTTGATCGAATATTCATGACGTGTAAGATTATGAATAAGTTAAGCATTGAATGTCTTTGGGATAAATTTGAGCTAAGATCAGTGCACTCGAAATATGAAACAAGGAAATGCCATGACCTACAAATCCCAATTCGAAATATGGAACAGGGATAAATGGCTTTAAATACTCGGCTCTAATATTATGGAATGATACGCCTGTTGATACACGAGAGGCCTCAACTTTCAAGTGCTTCAAATAGAAATTAGAAGCATATCTATTGGCTGATCTAAAATGTTAACTGAAAACATAACCCCTTGGAGGAACAGCAATATTAGTAACTTACTCATCATTACACCTGCTTGAATTTTTCTGCTATTAAAAGTGCGTATATATATATATATATATATA
>WIPJ01003031.1:448465-468515 GCA_018155075.1 Cassiopea andromeda | reverse complement strand
TATTAACTAATGCATAGCCGCATTTGTGTAGTTTGTAAAATAGTAAAATAGATATATAGAATAAGTCAAAGATAAACTGTAACTTATGTGTATACGTTGTGAAATAAATCTTCTTCAGTGCTGAGGTAGATTTATTTCGAAAGGTATGCAAATAAGAAACAATATTATGTGTGTATATATATATATATATATATATATATATATGTTTATATTTATATATTAAAATGCACTTATTACAATAAAATAAAACTACTGTGCCCATCCAGGAGTGAATAGACAATAAGTAATTGGAGTTCCCTCCAAGAATGGGCACTTACAATTCAATCTAATACTCGAAAGAGAAAAAAAGCGAAGAAACCAAAAAACACACGTGAACAACAGCAAAAATGCTAAGTTTTGTCTCACATTTGCTGCTAGGCAAGAATATCTGCAGTAAGAAAATTTGAATTTAATTGTTCGGAAAAAACTGATGCTAGACCTTCAGATTCGCATATGCGTCTTTGTATGCACGAGCGATTGCTATTAATTATTTGGAATTGCACTCGCGATCCAAGATTGTTGTATCCGAAAAACAGATTTTGTTGTTGTTGAAGCATATCAAATGTCTCATTTTGGATAAAGCAGGATAAAGCAGAGTTATGAAAGCAAAATTGACAGTCACTAGTGTTGCAGTTGCCACAGCGAAGTTCCTATTTGACATGTGCGATTGCACGCTTTACAATGAAGTTAGTAAGAGCAATTTTTCGCTCTTGCCGGGGATTTTGCAGGTGCACGTGTGATCGCACATGTCTCCGGGCATGGACTGATGAACTGATCATGCAGTACTCAAACATAAACGGTGTCATCATGATCTGAGAGGAGCAGCTAAAAAGGGAGACTATCCTTCACTACTAGCATCTCTCTACAAGCTTTTCTTTTTCACCTTTGCACTCTTGCCCTCTATTGTCTACTCTCCTTCCTCTCTAACTTTCCTACTCTTTCTCTCCTTTTATTTCTAATTTATTTTCATGTTGTCTTCCTTTGACTCCGTTGTTTTTGCTTTTTGACTTTGTTACTTGTTCGTTCACTCCATTTTTCTTTCAAACTGTTGTTTTAATTCTCTCGTTTTCCTTTTTGTCTTCTCTCTTGCAAGCACTATTCGCTCTTTCTATATCTCACGTCTCCTACTTCAAGTGTTACCATTTACTGCTTCATATTTAACAGTCAAAATTTCAGCCACTTTCATTGTGGGTACTGAGACGAACATGATGATGTCTCAATATCTGTTTCCTTCCTCCATAAAATTCCATCTTGTCAAGAAAATCTCGTTTTCATGGTTCCATTCGATTTTGAGGTATAATTCTCAACCTCACTTTTCTAACGATGCCATGCCCTGTACACAATCATTTAAAAACTCTTTTCTTTTTAGCTGAGAAAGCTTGTGGTTTGTCTCATTTTTAAACATTTTACATACCTTTAAACATAAATAGCCTGATTTAGTGCTGTACTAGCTCTTAACATAGAAGCATGTGCTAACTATATTACTTGATGTTGAAAACCAACATTGCCTTTCAGAGCCCGAAGTCCCACCAAGCAACTTCGAGGTAAAAGCAATTAACAGTTCCCATCTAAACGCAAGCTGGTCAATGACTGATGACATTGAATTGCTAAACGGCTGGTTTATTTCAAATTATTCAATAGCTTATATGGAATACAGTCTCCCTTCATTAACATCGAGCGGTTCAATTGTTGTTGATGGAAGCATAATGAGTGTGATAATTGGACCTTTAAATCCCTGGAGAGAGTATAGAGTTGTTGTTGCTGGAAATGTGGAATCTCGTCCTGGAGTTTTCACAAGCGCATGTGTAAGGACAGATGAAGATGGTAAGCAATTAACTTTATTTCCTTGTTTTTATTCCTTGTAGATAGCAGGGCTGCCAAGAGAACTAAGAGGCCCCGGGGCAAAGGAGAAATATTTGGGGACGACCGCCATTGTATTCGTGTCTTGCACTAGTTTTCATGCAATGGCTTTGAAAAGATGTACTCAAAATGTGATGCCATAAGAATGTGATGTCATAAGAATGCGACTTCATCAGAATGTGACGTCATCTGAACGTGATGTTATTAGAATGTAATGTCATCAGAATATGGGGTCATGGTAATGTGATGTCATCAGAACATTATGTCATCATAATCTTATGTCATTGTAATGTGATGCTTTCAGAATATGATGTCATCGTAATGTGATATCATCAGAATATGATGTCATTGTAGTGTGATATTATCAGAAATATGATGTCATTAGAATGTGATAAGATCAGAATATGATGTCATTGTAGTGTGATGTTATCAGAAATATGGTGTCATTAGAATGTGATAAGATCAGAATATGATGTCATTGTAGTGTGATGTTATCTGAAATACGATGTCACAGAATGTGATAAAATCAGAGTGCAGTGTCATCAGCATGATGATATTGCAGTGCTGTTTCTATGCAGTATTCTAAATGTAGTCATAAGCTGCTCAACCTCATCCTAGCTTTCTGTTTGGGTAAAATAGGTCCTACCTTGCTTACTATGTTTATCATACGCGTCTGTCGCTTGAAAAATCTCCCTCTGTGCCATGACCATCTCATGTGGTACTTATAAGAATGCTAATGAAATATTACTCTGTCTCTTATGGTGCTAGCCTCGGAAAATGCCCTCTTAATACAGCATGTGCAATTTTTAATAAGAATTGTCTCACTGTTTTTGGTGGTTCTATATTTTACTCAAAACGGTGTTGTTTTGTTACAGTGCCCACTGAGCCTCCTAAGGTCTCAAGCTTTGGTGCAATAACTTCATCCTCTATCAATTACACAACTGGCTGCCTTAAACTTCGAAACGAGCATGGTATAATCATTTTCTACAACATATCTGCTACTGTTGTTTCATCATTGCATACAACCTTCTACGTAGCAAAAGTCACAGTGGAGAATTGCATTATGAACTCTCCTTGCTTTGCCAACAAAGCCCGTGCTTGTCCTTCTCCAGACATTTCAAGCTTTTCACCGGACACTTACTTAACTTCCCAAAATTGCAGCAGGAATAGAACGACTATGTCGAGAGCATCAAGCGCTGTTTACCACGTTCTGGACCAACTAAAGTATTGGACAAAGTACTACATCCGAGCTGCCGCATGCACACGCAAGGGATGTGGCCCATTCAGTGACCCATACAACATTACAACAGATCAACATCCTCCCACTTGCCCCCCTAATGCAGCCTCATTGCAGAATACATCATCGACATCCCTCCGAGCAACTTGGTCAGAAATTCCTATCAGCTGCGCGCATGGCATTATATTGTATTATAACATATTCGTATCTCCGCCAGATGAATTATCCGGTGATGAATGCTTCAATTATACATCATGTTGGGCGAATCAAACAACTGGAAGTACAAAATTCTATGTCATTGCGAATGATTCCTGGTCTGAAATTAGTAGATTGAAGAAATACAAGAAGTACTGCACATTTATTCAAGCCGTTAATATAAAAGGGCGCAGTCCAGTGTCAAATGGTACATGTGCTTACACAGCTGAAGATGGTAAGTTAGTTCTGGTGCTTCTCATATTTCACAATGAAGTTGCATTTTTCTTCAAGCAAGTCACTGCAAAAGAGCACATGACCCCTGCTGTTCATGATTGGAATGCAAAACAAAGTTGTCAACAAATATTGGGGGAAAGTTAGTGCGAAAAATGTCCACTTCCTTGGCTGGAAGACAAGGTTCAATAAAAGAGAGGAGGAAATGTAGAGCCCTGCATTCTAGCCAAGGCAAGGGTGCATTTTTCGCAATTTTTTTCTCCCAATATATGGTGATAATTTTACATTGCAGCGAAGAGTGGCAAATGCTACGCGCTCCTTCGCAGTGATGTGTTTGCTGATGAGTGCAACTTAATCGTGAGATGAAGGACTAGCACCAAGACAAAAAGTATTCCAAATTTTGGAATTGGTGCTGAATTTTGACATAAGTTTGATAAGCTGCGTCTTGTAAACGTTGTTTTTGACACTAGACAGTCACTGACAATAAACAACACTTTTCAAATCAACCATAGTTCATTATCAAGGATAAATGCTGTAAAGACGTAAGTATGTATCAAGTAGCCATAACAAAGAGAGAATTATGCCCCCTAATTACGTATCCAGGATTCGTGCTACTCCTTGGACTCTTTAGAAACTCTTTATATTTGATTTGAGTTTTAAGGGTGCTTAAATAATCTAAAAATTAGTGCATTTTAGAGAACATTCCTTAAGAACTCCTTATCTGTAGTCAATTCTTGGGAGAGAAGACGTTCAAAGATGGGCTTATTTTGAGTAATTTGCTTTTTGTTGTGGAAGCACATAAAACTACTCCTTAAACATCACATTTTGTTTTTTAAAATCTCCTGCAAAACCCTTAAAACTTTATCCACTCCCCACAGCATGAACCCTGGGCTCTCCCCACAGCATAAGTCTATATGTTTCCGATGGCCTAAATAGCGCATAGAAAGACCAAACAGCACTTCACATAATCCTCGACATTTCTGCTTCCGTTGGTACTCTTTCCTCTTTCCTCATTACCTTTCTATACATGTTTTGCTATACTACTTCTCTATTTCATCGATGCATCTTTCTCTCTCTTTTTTCATTCAAACTATACGATTATTTGTAAAGTTCTTATACATTGCAATTTCTCTTTATCTTTTCTTTATGTTCATCTTTTCTATTGGAATTATTTTAAAGCTTATTTGCTGGCAACACCCAGAGGTCTTCTTTGCTCTTCCTTATAATATTTGGAAGAGAAAAGAAGACTAAGACGAATGCATTTAACTATCTTTAACATCAGACGCACAACTAGGAATTGCCGAGGGCAGGAGCTCAATCCACGAACAAGGGCACACTAAAAGGTTGTTGAAGAAGACACGGCCTTTGAGTTCTGTTTTACATATTCATAAGTGGAGGAAATACTATGGGAAGTTTACTGATATATTTGCTCTGAAAACCAATGACTCTTATTGCTATTTCTTTCTACAGCAGAGATAGGGTATGAGGGGACCGGGAGCAAAAGCCCTGGGAAATTTTGGTACTACGCATTTTTCATGTTAGAGAAATGCTCGTTGAGAATAGAAGGGAACTACAAAAAGGGTACTTCTGTTCTCTTTCTGAAAAAGACAGGGTCTAGACCCCTAGGGTCCCTTCACACGTCTGAACATTCTTGTGTATCTCAGATGTTCTCATTTCATTTGTCCCCACAGAGCCAGACGGGCCGCCTGTCATCGTCGATGCTCGTGCTGCCTCAAGTCGAAGCATACAAATTTCGCTTGAAGTACCTACTCCTGATGTTGTAAATGGAATCATATTGGGGTACCATCTTTTCTACAGTTTGGTAGATAAGGGTGGAAAAGTAATTGGACAAGAGATTATGGTAGACGTTAAAAGAGACAATGAGAAGACTACTGTAAGCCTTATAGAGAACCTAGAAGAGTACACATGGTATAGTTTCACTGCACGCGCTTACACTTCCATCGGTCATGGACCAAACACTACGGAAACAAAGCTTGTTCGAACTTTTGAAGACGGTACGAACAAATTTTATATATCAATTGAGTGTGGAACCTTGCCTTCTTCGATAGCTAGAAAGCTCTTTGAATGTTTATGTCACAAATAGAATTCGTGAAATATACCTGTTTTAAACAATGTTTCATTTCATTTTCAATTACTCTGTAGTTATAGGGCTTTTTGTAGTGAGTTTTTAAACGTAAGATATCAAAAACTTACGCTACTTTTAGCTAAATTTGTCAGCATACCAACTGCTGGTCTGCCAAGGACTAGTACACAGCATTTAGTAGTGAAAACAGCAGTACATAGGTAGTGGCGCAGCGTGACCTCTTCGACTGGGTATTCTATCAGAAGTTTCTAGAAGTTTTTTGGGTGTGGCTTGGTATGACTGGGTGTGGCTCCTTGAGCCTGAGCATAAATATGACAAAACAGGTTGTTTAGTAACCATCCCGTATTGAAGGTTGTTTTATCGGATAACAGAAAGTGCACATCAAAGCGGAAGTAGTAGAAAATAACTTTGTCAAAAATATGAACTGAACAGTACAAACATGTTTTGAACTTTAAAAGACCAATGAATTTGAGAAGTCGAGGAAGTTGTTTGAAATCTGTTAGCATTCATCACTTGAGCAAAAAATACACATTATAGTGCCCTTCCTAACAAAGGCAAGAGATTCGTACGGTGAATAAACTGGCCTAAGGCGCCTTAGGCTAATGAATAATGTACCTTTCAATGGAAATGGCACACGAGTGGAATTATTGATTTTTTACTGAAAAATGCATAACTACGGAACTCTCTTTTAATTTCTCCATAAATACTTTCACTTCTTTTTCCGACAGCACACATGATCACTTTTATCAACTTGGAAGTGAGACTGCGGGCGCGAGCGACTGTTGACTGTTGCTCAATCACTAACCAAAGCCTAACGCTGGAAAAATTTCTACGTCCAGTCCCATTGTTTTGCAGATTAATGAGGAATTTATTGATTACAATGTAGCATTTTGATTGGTTGAACACTGTCCAGGATATTCACTGCGTATTCGTGACAGATTTAAGTTTAACATGAAGTTCTTCTTTCTCTCTTAACGCCTCACAGCTTCAGCGTTCACTATATTGAAGTTTAGAAGAGCTAAAAGGCTGAAAGGCAACTTCAATTGCCATTTCAATAACCATTAACATTACAGTTTTTACTTTTCCTGAAGATTGTAGGGTATTCAGTGAATACCTTGCTGACGCTACGCCACTGTACATAGGCTAAGATCATGGGTTCTCCTGACATTGTCAGTGGCAATTTTTCAAAAAGGCGCTTTATCCTCCCCTTTGCCTCCGAATAACAACCACTATTTGAAGGTAATGACGACATCAAAGAGTTGGCGTTGGTAGTTGAAGCATATTTTTTAAGTCCATTAGAGATAGAAAAGACTAGCTGGAATAAGCACAATAGAGAAAAATCCAATATTTAGTTTACTTCTGCCATCTTTTATTGTCTTTTCCAACTCTTTCTGAAAATTATGGTTTATTGTACTTTTATCTTAGGTTTTTGTAAATATTACTAATATTTGCACCTCTTCTAAAGCACTAATTCTATTAGTGCTATAGCGGAGGGCCCCTTGTAAATCAGCTCTGGGTAAAAGGCCACTTTCAGTTTGAAACTGAAAATGACATTTAAAATAATGGTTACTAACTCTTGGAAAACCTTTTTATAGTCGGCATCGCCTTCAAATTTAAGCAGAAGTTGCGCTTTTCGCCTTCAATACTAAATTGTGTTTTTACTGCTTTTTGAATTTTTAAATGTGCCCTTATTATTATGTACACTTTAGTGCCTACGGGATCCCCAAGAAACCTAAGCACAACCAATATCCAATCAAACAGCTTTGTTGTCAACTTGAAACAAACAGGGCATTGGGATTTAAATGGAATTTTCACTGAGTTCAAGGTGAAGTTGGTTGAAAACTGCCGTAACGGTACTGTTTTTGAGTATGGTTTCTTTGCCATTGCATGGAATGACTCGACCGAAAGCAAAGGAAATACATCGCAGTCGGAAGGCAGTGCCTCTGACGGAAACACTACTTTGAATGGTACCCAGCATCTTGGAAATGGAACCACGAACATTACCATGCAAGGAAACTCTTCTACAAGCAGTTTAAAGGCTACAGCGCACATGAATTTGACTGATTTGAAGCTTGGCCTCACGAACAAAGCAAGTTTCAATGCCAAAGTTGATTCGTTTGCAATCCAGATTTCAGGCCTGTTGCCATACACTGTCTACAACATAAGCACATTCACTTGTACTAGGCTTGGCTGTGGCCCTGCGGCTCATTGGAAAGAAAGAACAAATCAAAGTGGTACGTAGCATATTTTTTTGCCATGAATTGGATTGGGCCTTTTTGATCTCTCCCAAATGAACTACAGCTGACAGACATTTCACCATAGAGCAGCTGGGCCGCCGAGAGGAGGCAGGGGGGCAAATTGCGTCAGGGCCTCAAGCTCCAAGGGGCCTCATAACACCCAATGCCTCAAGGCGAGGGAGGCCTTATAAAGTAAAGCAGCAGTAATTTTCCAAAGTTAATTTCTAGACCCTAAAAATTTTCTGCTCGCTTCGCTCGCAGGGGGCCTCGCCTTTCTCTTTTGTACCTGGACCTCAGAATTCTCTGGGCAGCCCTGTAGAGCAATACAATTCGTTCTGTGGCTTTATTGTATAGTGCCTATCTTTGCTTGTCCTCTCACGATGCAATGTTACACACAGTACATTTTGGAAGAATAATGTCAGCTATGGTTTATCATACTCACGAGATGGTTTTTAGAAGGCATTACAAAATGACTTGTTTCTGATTTGGCTTATAATGTATGTATGGTGATAAATAATTACTGTTGCACAAAGCAATCCCTTCAGTAGTTGTAATACCTAAATACAATCTTAGAAAATAAATACCTGTACAATCAAAAGCAATATGGCAAGTATGTTTGTAGCATTCTTGTTCTTCCGGGGTGGGGGGTCTTTTTAAAGCTATCGTTTTTGAGGCTGATGATGTTATGTGGTGTTAAAACTAATACTGTATTATTTCAAAAGAAGCATCCGAATTCCTTATGAATAATCAGTAGTGGCTAGGCCATCTTTTACACTACGTTGCATGTACTTTGTACGTAGTACGTAAGTAGTCCAATGTTTTTAGTAGTCGTCTGCTCCGAAGAAGGCCCACCAATTAGAGCTCCAATTTTCGCCGCTGTATCGGATTATTAAAACGTTCTTATTTCTATTTATGGGTGGGGTGGCATAGTGGTTAGAGCGCATGCCTCACGTGCGGAAGATCTACAGTTCGAGCCCAACTCGATGCCCTGACTGAATGCACGCTCACTGTTCACCCAGCAGCAAATGGATACCTGATGGTAACACTGGGGAGACAAAGATAGCAAGGAAAGGAACTGGCCACCCTAACTCACATGACGATGGCTCAGGATAAGTGTCCTCTCTAACAGGCACACCGCTACGTACGAAAGTATACGGGACTACCATTACCTTCCTTCTATTTAGGTATCATAATTTAAAAGTCTATTGCCATTTCCTATATACTACTTTGATGCATGGCAGCCCCTTTGATACCAGGATCTGCTTTCCAGGGGGCCACGTAAAAGACTCATGTACACGGACGTAGGAAGCATGCAAAAAGTGGGCGGCACATGCGTTCAGGGACAATATATATACAAATTTGTGAAAAGTAGGGAACATGTACCCCTTGTACCCCCGGCCTCTACGTCCATGCTCTTATATAAATTACAGTGCATACTAAGTAAAGATATTTATAATATGAAATAAGAATGAAATGAAAAAGAAAGGAACAAGCAATTAAACTTTCCAATTTTTTAATACTCTGCAAACACAGTGTGCAAGCATGGTTTGTCTTTTCTAGTACCATCAGGAGCACCAGAACCTCATCTTCACGCGGAGAAGACCCTTGATTCCCTCAATGTCGGTTGGTCTGAGCTGCCAATCATGCAAACCAGTGGTATAATTACAGGTTATATGATCAAATGGATGAAAAACTGTGAATATTCAAGGCTGATGAATCTTCCAGAGGTTTATGATTGCCGTCGTGTAGTACCAGAAAACACAACGAATTTCGCAGAGCGAGAAGTGGGTTTTACTCCAAGGTTTACTATGGTTGCTGGCCTCGATCCATTCACATGGTATCGTTTTGAGTTTTGTGCCAAAACTTTGATTGGATATGGTCCGTGCAGTAACATTACGTATCAGACTGATGAAACAAGTAAGTTCTTTTACAATCATATTAGGAAGATCTCCACTAGATTTTTATGTCGATCATCTTAAAGCCCCATTATAACTTAACGACGACACATGCGCAGTAAGGAGCAGAATAGTTAATGCGATCTTCAGCTCTTGACGATCTCGTTGTCGATTTGTTTCCTCCTGCGCATAGGTCGTCATTTAGTATTCTGACGAACGTCGTAGAACTTGTCTATTGGAGATCCGCTCATTCTCAAAGTACAAAGTTCTATATAGAGGTGTTGCCCATTGAAAATTTATAGAACTGAAAATTGCTTACGAAGATGCGTAGTCATGATCCTTCAAATTTATTTCTTCAAAATCCATTGAGCTCCCAAACGTTAATTTTTATTCTGGAGACGGTTCATTAGTTACTTAAGAAGAGCGGGCGAAAGACATTGTCACATATATGGTGGAATTTTTGTCCTTCTACTCAGATTTACGTAAAAATTTTGGTGCCCTCTCCCACACCGCAGAGAGAACCTCATTTACCTTTTTTAAAATGTTCCTTATTTTTCACCCCCTCCTTTTGAGTGGGTAAAATTATGACCCTCCTCCTAGATGTCTTTCACTCTCTCCCTTAGAAGAATGTGTTGTTTTGATGTACAGCAGGGCCACCCTCGAGGACTTGGCAAAATCATGAATGAGTCACGTTTTGGTTGCTTGGAACTTCTTTTGTGTACTTCTTTTTTACTTCTTTTTCCATGTACCTCTTTTCTTTATCCATGTACATTTTTTTCACTGTTCAATGCCCTCGTCACAACAATTTGAATGCACGGTCTCTACTGTTGGGGAATACCCCTAGCTTTGCGCCACATGCATACCATCTATCGTACCACTTATCATACCATGTATCCCACCATGTATCGTACCACTTATCATACCATGTATCCCACCATGTATCGTACCACTTATCACACTATGTATCGTACCACATATCGTACCATTTATCATGTGATTTAGCAATTTTATAAAAGAGTATGTCACATGTAGTTAGTAGGCAGTTGATTTGGGAGATTGATAGAGCATAGAGTATAAAATTCAGATATTACCGATGAAAGCCTCTTTCTTACTGGAGTTGCCTGTATTTTAAACAATATAAAGAACTAGCAGGGAACGGATATTTCCCTACATCTACAAAACTCAAGATCTAGTACTAAAGTTTATTAACATTAGGCCACATTTTAGCTCTATAAGTTTCTTAAAAGTTTCTTAATTTAGCGAACTAAATTGCTGTGAAAACGTACGGAGAAGGTGACTGTAGCAAACTATTTGTCCTATGACAAACAAATTGCGTCACTATGATTTAAACTCTACAGCAATGTCATATTCATGTTGTCCGTACAGCCTTACTTTGAACCTGGCAATGATTTCAATGTGTCATTTGTCTAAAGTTTCCTAGCTGTTTCCTTGTAGTTCTAAAAGTTTCTTAAATTCTAGGCAGTCTAGTACTACGTTGCTTATAAAGTGGTTTCTTATAAAAAAAACCGTGTGCGTCGTTGAAAACTGAAGCAAGCTACAGTTTATGTTATCATTTATACCCGAGCTCTTCAATCTTTTGTTTCAACACAATTTTTTAATGATATGCTTTAACCATTTATCTTCTTTTAGCTCCATGTATGGCACCAAATGTCACAAAAACTACCCCTGTCACTGGCAAGAGTTTCCGTATTGAATGGGATGATGTACCAATGCCATGTCAAAGAGGAATTATTCTTGGCTATTTCCTGTATTATCAGTTGACTTCGCTCCTTGAGGCCAATGATAATCAGGGCATCCATTTTGAATCAGCTAACACAACAAACAATTCTATCTTCATTGACGACCTTGCCTTGAAGTCAAATTTCTCAGTCAAATTAGCTGCCTTTACATCAAAAGGAGTTGGAGTGAATTCCTCTATATTCTATGCCATGACTGGAGACTTCAGTACGTATTTTCTGTCTTTCACCAGAATAAGCGTAGGAGGCGGGGGGCAGGTGGGGGCCAGCCCCCTCCTTTGGGCCGATATCCATTTCATTCGGGGAACCTTTCTGAAAGAACAATAGAAAATTCGGGCAGTTTTTCTAACTGCTATTCAGACCTATTTGTTATTTCGGGCAGAAAATTTACAGCCCCCCTAAATTTGACGTCCTCCTACGCCTATGTTTAACAGGTAATAAATGCAAGATAAATGTAGGAAAATCGCACTATACTGCATTAAATAAGAAAATTATATTTACAAGTCAGTCTGCATGTAGTCGGAATTTTCAAATGTCAGTATTTCTGAAGAAACTTGGATTTTAAGAACTTGCTTGGCAGTAAAACTGTCATATGGATTAGACAAATTATTTGGCTTTTTAACATTTTCATTTCTCTGAAAGATTCAAAAAAGTCAAAGTCCTTTCCCGCACCAATGGTGCATAGGGCGGCGCCTATCTCCGTTTCTATAGCCCTAGGCCACGCGTCTGCAAATGCAGTGGGGGCTACAGCGGGGGTCTGGTCCACTGGTAGCTCTGCGAGTTTAACTTTCCCACCCCATTCTCATATGTCGAGCGCCAGACGAGAAGGAAGTGGCACCATGTTAAAAATCTTTGGTATGACTCAGCCGGGGTTTACAGAGGGGCCCCCTTAAGCAAAGATGCTGGTTTTCAAGGGTCCCTCTATCTAACATATAATACAAGCAACGATAAAAAAAGGTTAAAAATCTAAATACAAATATCGATAAAATTACAATCTTTGACCTTACAATATTACAATCACAAAAGCTTTTTTATTGTTTTTTATTGTTAATGAAAGTTTCTCTTCAGTTGAATATTTTGTCTATTGATCCTCCTACACATTTGCTTATAAGCGTCCATTAGCATCACAACAAGCATGAAATATCAAACTTTATGGCTTGCAGAGGGCGTTATACCTGAAATTCTAAAATGTTGGGAGTACCTGCTCCATGCGCTTCCGCACCGAAATCGCGGTTTTGATGAGCAGAGAATACCCATTGTTCAATCAGGATAAAGATGACGTAGTGGCCATGTGAGGTGTTGCAGTGTCCTATTTCTTAGAGAACTTTTTGGCTCAGTTTTGACTCTACCTTGAATTGCATTCCATCGGTCACTTTGTACGCCATTTTCTTAGAAAGTGCCGAAGTTTGCCACCGTAAGACAGGAGCCACATCCAGGGTAACCGAAGTAGGGGACAAAAGAAGGAAAGAGGGTGCAGACGGTAGCACTGGATAAACTACTTCGGTCATTTCAGAGCGTGAAAAGAAACCCTTTGAAAATTTTGAAATGTAGCATTTGTAGAGTATTTTCAGCGCTGTCTTTTGGCTGTAAGCTGATTGGCTACATATAACATGGCTCTTTGTTGGATATTTGAAGTGCCTTCCTCCAAAATCATGCTTCCTTGCTCTAGCATTGCCCCGGCGTCGCTCATCATACCAGCTCTACTGAACTGATAATTACCTTTGTTAATAGCGAGTTTTTGCTTTGATTTTGTAAATGTCACAAGCTCATAAATTGATTTTTGTGTATTGGTGTGTATGTTTCTCTCTGTATGTTTTCAAATTCAGTTGTCTCTCAACAGAACATGGGAACTGGAGTGAATGGTCTGTTTGGACATATTGCAGTAAGAGCTGTGGAGGAGGGCTAAATATTAGATACAGAAAGTGTGATAATCCAGAACCTTTCAATGGAGGCGATGATTGTAAGGAAAACTGGAACGATACAAAGAGTTGCAACCTAGACCGTTGCAGCGGTAAGTGTAGTGTGCATGCATAAAAATGATATGAAGCAATTTTGAAGAGTACTGCTTAAATTTTACTTCTTCGGAGCATGGCTTTTTACCTTCCTTTCCGGAATAGACTTCCCCACCTAACTATATGTTTTTCAAGGAATTGCATATCAGGGCATTCTTATTGCAACCCCCAGTTTTTATTGGTTTCGTTCTAAAATGAAATTGAGGGCTCTAAAGAACAATTGTCATCAGAAGCACTGCCAGTATATTCAACTTTTGCTTTCAATAATATATACTACTTTTCATCCTTATCTCATCAATTACAGCCTATCCTCTAGGTTAGGAGTCGGGAACCTTCTTGTCCGAGAGAGCCATGAAATTCTCATATTTTAGAATGCATTTTCATGAGAGCCAAACTATTGGATATTGGTATCACATGAAACTGCAAAAGTAGTCTGATTTGAAACTGACTGGGCTAATGTTCTGTCAAGCTAATATGGCACCTGAAGACGACACCAGCAATGACATTAGAAAACTGTTCTGCAGGCATTTGCTGTTTAGCAATGCTTTGAAGAAATGTCTGTTAAGGTGTGTCTGCGAGTCAGAGAGCCAGATGCAGTCATCAAAAGAGCCACAGGTTCCCGACCTCTACTCTAGGTGCTTTACTTATCAATCCCCGGCTGTAATACGTCAGAGCTTTTCCAACGTTCTCCCCGTTTATTACCACCCTCCCTTCTATTCCGGGCTGGAAATTAATATGAATATTTACAAGTGTCTTTCTAGTTTTTTATCTATACAGATATGACATTCAAAGATTGTAGTCAGTTGTGACGAAGTAGCTACGGTATTGTATGAGCGTAGGGTCAGCGAAGTTTGTTGAAGGAGTAGATGGTTTCACATGAGACACCAGACACCATTTGAAGACACCATTTTAGGCAGGCTCATTTATCCTGTTTATCACTGTAACAAACGCAGCCCTGTTTTGAACGCCGCATCACAAACTTGGGGTTTTTAATGTACGCCGCAGCGTTCTTTTGAGGAAACATGGTACCAATTAGGTGGAACTGGAAGGCGTCCTTTGATTTTCATTCATGATTGGCTAGGTTTTCACATGAGTCTCATTTGTCTTAGGCCCTTTGATGGCTAATTTGAGTCAAAGCTGTGTTACGGCCTGCAGCTCCGTTGGCATGATTTGTAACCCTTCTTTCGTACTTACTGACCCAATGAAAATATATGCAAAGGAAGGGTGGCCGTGCGACAATAACGAAGAGAACCAGGTGTATAATAAACTCTATCATCCAAGTTATGATAGAAGTACCAGGAAGTGTGAAGGGTATAGACAAATGCCTGCAATGATGAACTGTACGCAACTTCCTCCTAATGATGGAAAGACCACCCGACTTTGCAACTGCGTTAGCGAAGGTAGGTAGAGTTGTTCAGTTAAACAACATACTAGCTCCCCAACATACCAGCATACGAAAATACTAACATACCAACATACCAGTATACTGTCATACCAACATACTAATATACCAATATACTAACATACCAACATACAAGCGTACTAACATATCAACATACCAACATACTAGCACACTAACATACCAACATACCAACATGACTGCGTACTAGCATACCAGCATGCTAACATACTAGCATACGAGCATACTAGCATACTAACATACTAGCATACCAACATACCAGCATACTAGCATACAAGCAACCAACATGCTAGCCTACCAACATACTAATATACCAACGTCCCTGCATACTAATATTTTTTATCTACAAATCAAATTAGAACATTGATACAAAGTTCAGCAAATTATTTGCAGAAGAATTATTATGATGTACATTGTTCTTCATATTTACATTCTTTTTCATTACATTTCCTAATTTTGTGCTGAGCCTGAATATTCTTCACGTTCATGCTCTATATCCCTAGACAAGCTAGCTTCTTTGCCGAAATTAATGATCCTATTTTCAAACTATTTAAGTGAGGTTGCGCAAGAACTCCCTGTTGTCCCAATGTATACGGTCTTCACTGACTAACTACATTTGATTCAGTGTAACTATAATTGTAACAAATGCCCGATAAAATTTATTTACAATAATAAACAAAATACTAGTAATAAACCATAGTTTATGAACTTCATCACTTCATGGGCTTTGTTATAGGTCCTACGGCCTTTCCCCGACATTACTTAATAAAAAAATTACGCTAGTGCTAGTTGTTTCTTTATATTATTTGTATTATTATTTATATTATTTGTATTTGTATTATTTATTAGTCTGAAGGTAGACACTTTGAGAGGCAAAGCCTGTCTGTTCCCTCACATTGGGGACAAGAATTTTATACAGCAAACAAGGGTCTAGCAGAAAATTGCGCCAATATTTCTGAAGAGTGACAAAAATGAATGTGTTTCATTTTGGTGCGACATTGCCTTTCCTTGTCCCATGCAGCCACATGCCGGTGTAATAGTGGTTCTGTTATTATCTTCCAATTCTGATAATTATTTGCGTAAAAGTTTTGGACTACTTCGTTTCTCTCTAGCTGACTGCGGCTGTGAAGAGTGGGCAGAATGGAGTTTGTGTTCTAAAGAAAAATGTGGTGGCGGAACTAAAACACGGAAACGATCTTGTGCCTCGAAATTTTGTACCTCATCTACGAGTACCCAAAGGACTGAATGCAACATGGATCCATGTCCTAGTAAGATTGTACTCCAATAATTGCATGTTCGAAGAATTGAATAATTCACAGGCTAAATAACTTCCTGTCTGGATGATTTCAGGCTGACTCAGACCCCTTTTACACGACGACAGCAGGGGCGGACGTAGACTAGTGCTATTGTAGCTTGAGCAACAGTCAAATTCTTCAATTTGACTGTGACGCGATTTAATTGAATGAGAGAATCTGAGATGTTTTTCATGCCGTATTACTCTTCTCTCTACACACTGACAATGACAAATCCCATATAAAATCACTACGTAAATGAATCCGTCACAGACTGAATACGGTATCGTGTAGACGCATGAATCCGATATGATTTCATACCCGATTGACCACCAGGCCATTTTTGTAATTGAAAGCTATAGCAAAATGCAGCATCTTTGTTGACTAGGTATGAAATCATATTGGATGCATGCATCTACACGATACCGTATTCGTAATCATTCTGTCTAGGATTCAATTGCGCATTGGTTTTGTATCGGATTAACAATCATCATCGTGTAGACAGAAACGCAATATGGTATGAAAACATATCAGAGTCATTTGAATCCGATGTCCTATAAACAGAGTCACATAGGCTGATTCTGTCATGACCTACTATCTAGCTGACTGACTCGTTGACTGACACAGGGGGCCATTCAAAGAGTACGTACGCTCAAGATTCATTGATTTTTACCTCCCTTCCCCTTGTACGCCTTCGCACGTTTTGGAGGCATTCCGTCCCCCTAGTGTACGTACTTCTAAGTCATCAACCCCTCCCCCACCTAGATATTTGAATCTATTGTTTATCGTATTGTGTTCAAAGATCGAAAGTCAACACATAACCCAAAAATCTAAAAATTATCAGAAACTTTTACAAAAGTCAATAGGAACTTGTTTGTTTAGTCGTAGAAGATTTGTATTCATTTAGGATGCGTCGCAAGTAATCAGGATATGAGAATTAAATGAGCATATGTACATTCTTTGAGGATCCCCAACCACTTTTACGTTGTTGTTCGCTATTTTGGGTATCCCCTCCCCTCTTCAGATCTTATGTAATTTTCGAAAAGCCCCCAGGGCATCTTTTAAGGATTTAATGTTATCAAACTTCAATTTTAGTTGACGGAAACTGGGGGGCATGGTCAGAAGCCACGCCTTGTAACAAGTCGTGTGGCTATGGCTACAAGCATCGATACAGAAAATGCGATAACCCAGCGCCAACTTACGGAGGAGAGTATTGCCGTGGGCCATCTGTTGATTTCATTCCTGAATGCAACGTGCAGCAGTGTCCAGGTATCTTTTTGCTTTTAGTAATCTTTCTAACTACGGCAGTGTTCAATGGCAGGCTCGTTCATCGTAAAGTCTTATTGTTCGTAGTGTCTTACTGTCACACCCTCTTGGATAATATTTGTAGGCAAGGCCTACCTTGCTTCGGCAACTTCCATTATTACGTGGGAAGTCTTGCTACTTTTTGCTGATTCTGTAATAAACCGAAATCGGTAAAATACTGTTGGCAAAACCCGCAATATAGGAAAATGTTTTTAGCACAGATTCCCAGCCTGTTGGTATAATTCCGCTGTATACCTTCTCAAATAGTATCTCTTTCATGAAGACCATGACTGGCGTCATTTTATTATATATCTCCTTTTGGCCTGTCTACTCATCTGTTCTTCAGTGGCAATACGAGACGAAGGTTAGAATCTCTCGCTTGGTGGAGAATCGCTGATGTACGCAACGCTGGGTATTGTTCCTTTTCTAGTTCCACTGCATGCCAGCCACGTGGGTACATCGCAATATATACTAATTTGATTTTTTTTCTTCTCATTTCAGTTCATGGGAACTGGGGAAACTGGGGAGAATGGCGTGTATGCAACAAAGCATGCGGAGGAGGTTTGTCCATCAGAAGGAGATATTGCGATAGCCCTGCACCAAGATATAATGGCAGATACTGTGAAGGAGAAGCGGCAATGGGAGTTCCTTGCAATCTCCAGGAATGCGACGGTAAGTATGGGGATGGTTCAATACTTCTTTTTTGAAATACCTACACTAAGTTAAGCCACTCACAACATGATCAAAATCAGAGCCAGGTCTTCCTTGAATGACGTTCGTACAATCTTGGCACCACGTTTACGTAGAGCTTTGCAGGTGTGCTAGCATAGGCGTCAAATCTTGATTGGCTAACAAAGGAATCACCATCCAAGGATTCATGCCAATAATGTTGCGAGAATTCGTTCGTAAAGCATCGAGAAGCGTGTTTTTGTGGTAAAAAGTGCACTTTCTTTACGAAAAAAGCTGATAACACATAGTTTCGAATAATTGAAAAACATTTTGCAAGCATGTTCAGAAAGCTTTAACTCACATTTCCAGAAGGATCAATTTTTATATCTTGCGTAGACCAAAAGTTATCGACATTACAAGCTATCCTTCTTTTCTCTTAAGTTATTTTTATTCATACCACACTCAACCATATCAATTTTATCATTATTATCATCATTTTCATAACATTATACCTTTTTTCTTCCTACATTAATTCAATATTTATTCCTTTGAGTTTTAAATGGGTGGGCTCTCTCTCGATTATTTTAACTGCTAGAGAGCCCCTCCCTTGACAAATATATGTAAATACTATATATGTATATATATATATATATATATATATATATATATATATATATATATATATATATATATATATATGTATATACATATAAATGCACATATCAGGATATTTATTGCAATATGTCATTGCAACCAATTTTCCTTGCTGAATTCATGTCATTTGAAGAGTACTAAGGAAAAACAGCCTAAGTCATGTTTGAAGCAATTAGAGAAAAAGCAAAAATAAATGTCGTAACGTTATGATTTATTGCCGTTTTTGTTGACGATGACACCATAGTTCACTTTATAAATATCGAATTGCCCATCAGGCGAACTTCGACCACTGATTTAGATTACTCTGCACTGGATCACGCTTGTTTCCAGCGAAAACATTCATAGACATGAATCGTTTTGACCTTTCTGATACACACAAAATTGAACCCAAGCGTCTCCACCATCAAATCAGCTATCTATTCCAATCTGCCAAAACTTGGGCTTTGACCTTTCTTCGCTGTGCTCTTCTTATGTAAGTCCTTCATAGCAATCATGATTTCTCAAGCAGCATAATTTAGTAGCATGTCATTTGATATAATATGAACACTTTTTAGTCAAATTGTAATGACAATGTTGATCTCGTTATTTCCTGCTAGGAATTAGGATACGGTTTATTGTGAAATTGGTTGACTTTGAGTGGAAATATTATTTGGTATACAATTACCACCCTGAATCGTTAAGGATTGCAGATGCAACACGGTCAAATGTATGTTTTTAGCATCTTTTATTTGGCATCTGTTTTGCACTCAATTTGAGAATTTATGATAAAATTATGCAATTGCATGATATATATATATATATATATATATATATATTGTTGAATTTGTGGTTGAAACAATACTGCTTTAATTTTGTACTTACATGTTGATATTATATAGATATTAATAGAAAGTATGCCCAACATATTCCAGGTGAAAGCTTGCTACAATTACTCATCTATTGTAAACGCCGTCAACATTTTGAATTTTTAGTGAGTATAAAAGTTTATATAAGTTATCAATTATACTCTATTTACTTCGTTAATCTCAATGGCTTATCATTATGTTATATAATATAATATAATATAATATAATATAATATAATATAATATATTATATGTATATATATGTATATGCTTATATTTATATATATATATATATATAT
>WIPJ01003031.1:418891-435806 GCA_018155075.1 Cassiopea andromeda | reverse complement strand
TATATATATATATATATATATAAATATATTTATGCACACACAGATATATATATATATATAAATAAATATATATATATATAAATAAATATATATATATATATATATATATATAATATACATATACATATTATATACATGATCATACATGCATACATACAAACAATAGCAGTGCATTTTTGAATCGAGTATTTGGTTGCTGAGGGGTTATTGGCGAAGATATATGACTTCTTGCTCAAGGTCATTTCACTAAACCTTGAGATTACAATATGCTTACACAGCTTTATTCTATCATACCATTTCTTTCACTCAGCCATTTTCTCTTCGTTACCAACACCTCTGTACATAATGAACATTTCGTAGTCTGTAATGATTGTCATTGCTTTTATGCTTTTCACGTTGCGCCCTCAAGATAGCAACGAAAATCGTAGGCCACTAAAATTAATACGTCTTCTGTATGAACTCATCCAAAGCTCCTGAATTGCTAATTTACAGTGAATCATTAATTATCAGCTATTGTTAAATCTTTATTAATGCTTTATGGACTATTATCATTTTTGACTTGCTCTGATATTTTATTCTCAATTTACTCACACATTACTTATTTACTATTAAATTCATACACAGGAGCGCAAAGAAAATGAAGAATTTTCAAGGGGAAATTACGTCTTTGGTATCTTCCAAGGCTTCTGGTGGGCCTTCATATCAATGACAACTGTTGGGTAAGTTTTGGCCCAAGTATTCCCACCTACCTCTTCTCGATCCATAGGCGCTGAGTTTGCTCTCTGTCATTTGCTTTATTCAGTTCAATTCATGATTTCCACTTTCCTTCCATGTGGCATTCAACAGCAGATTGTTATTCATTGCTCAATATTTCGGTTTTCAGTTGTTTATTAGTATAATTTAAGTTGATCTTTGGGAAGGAATGGATTGCATACGAGCTTAATGTTTTCTGGTTTATCGTTCTTTGCTTCCTTACCATGAAAACGAAAAGTCCTTTTGCCCAGTAGAAACATCATAACCTCATTCCAGGAAATTAACACCCAGGGAATTAACGCAATTTGAAAAATTCGCGGTAGTTTCACATACACTAATGTTATGTGACATTAGCTTCATTTACCTTAGTTTCATGAGACGTTAATGTGAAATAAGTTTGTTTTCGAAAAAATCTTAGCGTTACAGTCTCCACACTAATATGATCTGCATTAGTTACTATTTCTGTTTCTTGTCCAACTTTCTCGTGATGTTCGCAATCCACACTTTCCTTTTCCATAATAAAGGGTTAGTTACCGTAGACGTCAAGAACTTCTAAAACTTTAAACAGCGCGTTTATTTTATGCTATAAAGTAAAAGTCTTTCAAGAGTTTGCGTTAAATGTCTTTGAAGATTTAAACTTTTTTCCCCATTAGCATTAATTTCCTTGTGTTAATTTTACTCGCGTTAATTTTCTAGGGCGTTAATTTACCTAGAGTAAGATGATTTGCTATGAATAAGTAATACACAATTTTTGTAAGATAATTTTCTCGGCCTAAAACTGAAACTTTCTTAGCATTTTCATGGTTTAAGTAGCATAGAACTCTTCCCGCAATTGAGCCTGAGATTTCTTAAAATTTTCTTAACTTGTACTAAGATGAACTAGCGACAGAGAGATACACTTTCTCTGTTTATTGTCTATACTCGAATTTGAGTTAAATCTTTAACATTTTGAATGTAGTAATGATGCAATATCAATTTTGGCCAGCAGAAATACTTAGTTTTAGAAATTGAACCTTGTGAATTCTTAAGATTTTGGCCATTTGAGGCTCATTTTCTTATAATGTTTGTCATGTAGAAAAAAACGTGTAAGCGATTTTCATTACAAAAACGCGTGGATATGAACAATCATCGCTGTGTCGAATTTCGAATATTTATTTCCTTCACAGATACGGTGATATAACGCCAAGAACGGTCAAGGGACGTGTTGTTGCCATTATGTGGACCTTGGCCGGGCTGGTACTAACAGGCATACTCACTGGATCGCTTACCTCGTCAGTAACAAGCATGACTATACCACCAGATGCCACACTTTATGGCACTGAGGTACTACTGTTAGCCATTCATATATGTTAGAAATAAACTCCTTAAAATGTTCTGCACTTATTGACCTTTTGTTAGAATACCAATGAGTGGACCAGTGGTTACTTTTCCATTGTCTTCATCATGTGCTTTGTTCCTGATCTTCTCCATACAGCAACAAATCAGGCAATATGTGGCATTTTCATAGTCTTTCTTGGAGTCTGACTGGGTCATTTAATGATGCCTGTTTAGTAAAACGCTGAAAATAAGCCATATATTTCGTTACATTACAAAAAATATGCAAAATTATGGAGCTTTTTTGCAAGTTTAAAGCACAACTCTAAAAAACATGTTTTAGTAACGATCTAGGGGCCATTCAAAAGTTATGATACGCCTCAGAGATGAGGTGGTATGATCCATTTTGTTATGAACTATTAAGAAATTGTAGGGGATGGAAGGGTGATAGCGCTTTTGTTACGAAACAGAGCATACTTTTTTAAAAATAATAATGTCCTAGAATTGGAGCACGTAGCTCGAGTATAGCGACATCTTTTCCCTACATTTGACCAACAATATCCATCTCCTTTTACAAGGAACCAGTTGATAGGAAGCTTTGCTCTAAGTATCGAAAAATGAGTGTAAGGAAACCCATTCATATAGTTTTAGAATTCACAACGCTTTTCTCGTAATTTCAGGCAGGAGTGTAAAGCTACATTGAAAAAAATGAAGGGGATCAGCTAGAAATGTCCAGTCTTTGTTGTTGTTGCTGTTGTTGTTATTCTTGGTGCTGTTGCTATTATTGCTGTTGCTGTTATTGTTGTTCTTGTTGCTGCTGCTATTGTTGCTGTTGTTGTTACTGATGTTGTTGCTGCTGTTATTATTGTTGCTATTGTTGCTGTTGTTGTTATTGCTGTTGTTGCTGCTGTTGTTATTGTTGCTGCTGTTGTTATTGTTGCTGCTGTTGCTATTATTGCTGTTGTTGTTATTGTTGCTGTTATTTTTGTTTTTGTTGTTGCTATTTTTGTTGTTGTTGCTGTTATTGTTGTTGTTGTTAGTATCTCTTCTGTAGAAGCCTGTTTCATAACCCATCATGCTCTCTCATTTTTCACTGTATTTTTATAATAACTAAGGAGTTTTGTGCCCCCCCCCCCGGGTACTGAAAAAAATCGCTATAGAGCTGAGTCCCCTCGAACACCCACCCACTTGTAAGCTACTGATTTCAGGCTACATGCAACACAAGTTGATGAGGAAAGTCTCTGCAACTAGCTGACAGAATAAAACAGCATGTCCCTACGAGCATCAGGAAGAAAAGTTATGCCGCAAGAGAGCAGCCACCTCGTATATGCAAAAATAGCAATTTTAAATTAATTATGAGTCGGCCATAGGACAACACCTTATTGCACATCCAGAATGCGCTAAAACATATACAGACGACAATTATCGGATCATTGGGCAAGCAAGATCGTCTTTTCATTTAAGTGTTTTGGAATCTGTTTACACTAAGACTCAAAACCCAGTCTTGTGTAGACAAAAAGAGTTTGTTTTCTCATTGGGAGTCTTCAAGTGAACAATGGTTAATAGGTCCTAATTGGTCACACTTGGGGCCAATAAGACGCATCCTATCACATGTAACCGCATCTGGATATAAATTTCGGTTAACCTTTAGATCACTATCCGACGTTTTCATACTCTGACGATTGTCGGACGGAAAAAAGCTTTTAGTATGTGAAAAGAATGTTGCCGCTTTTTTGTGCTGTGGTAAACCTTCTAGTCTCTAGCACATAAATTGTAAGTACAATTTTTGTTTCCCCTAAATCCGTTAGGAAGGGCTAAATTAGTTCATAAAAAATCGTTTTTGCAGGTAGCTGATTGAAGATTTCTCTCTTCTCATAGTCTCTAGCACCTGAGCTTGAAATTGTAGTTTTTGTCCCCTCGAACTCCGTTAGGGAGGGTTTTATCGTTTCAAAAAATCCCATTATTCAGATAACTGTTTATAGATTACTTTCGTTTTTCTAGTTTCTACCAAATGAGTTTGTTGCGTAATTTTTTGTCTCCCCTAAATTCCTTAAGGAGGGCTTTGTCGTTTCAAAGATTTCACCGTCCAGATAACTTATTGAAATCTCTCTCTTCTTTCCAGTGTGCAGCAATCAACAAGTCTTTTGAGTACAATCTTGCAGTTCGACGGAACAGTAAAGTGAATACTAGTATGTATAGTAGATTGTTTTTGTAGTCATTTGGCTTTAGGCAGCTCAAGCTCTTCTTAAAGCAACTTTTTTTATTTCAAACAGCAAGGTGTACGTTCGTTTGTATTCTGTATATTTTGGGTGTATAATTGACTGTAGTTATTGATTGCTGCAACTGCAGCTGGAAAGTTGTCTGCCGCCATTACTAGCGTCTTGCTGCATTCTCGAGTAGCTAATACCTTAACATTTCAAAATATTTCTTTAAAGCTACCATTACAATTAACGTGATGTTTTTAAAGAAAAGGCGATTTTACATCGACTAATGAATGCTTTTTCTTTGGTAGCTCTACATGAGACTAATAAGTCACATGTCAGGGTTGGGGGCTTTTTGAGGGGCTCATTGAAACTTTTTTTGCTGTACGCTTGGGGTTACTTTGAGAAGACTTTCGGGACTTTACATCACGTTTGAGACCAAGTAGCACTTGCAGAAACTATGTGATGGAGTATTCAAAAGGGAATGTTAATACAACGAGTAGAGCCAGTCAATAAAAGTCAAGGTCCTTTCCTGCACCACATGGCGCATAGGGCGGCTCCTATCTCCGTTTCTATAGCCCTAGGCCACGCGTCTGCGAATGCTGTGAAAGCTACAGCGGGGCGCTGGTCCACTGGTAGCTCCGCGAGTGTAACTTTCCCACTCCATTCTCATATGTCGAGCGCCAGACGAGAAGGCAGTGAGTACCATTTTGGAAGTCTTTGTTATGACTCGGCCGGGGCTCGAACCAACGACCTACCGGTTGTGAGGCAGACACTCTACCACTGGGCCATCACTCCGGTGAGTAGAGCCAGTGCATAGCATTAAATCGAATGGTAGTAAATAAAAAGTGAGATCTAAGTGTAAATCATTATAAGGAACGGATCATTGGTTAAAACTCCAGAGCAGTGGTGTCCAACCTTTTTGCTGGATGCAGAACCCCACGGAAATCTTCAAGTGGTTCAAGGACATCCTGTTCACGCATTTGCACGAAACCCAAGGACAGGTGTACAGAATTAAACAACCATTTGACTTTAAAGCTGATGTAAAAATAGAGAAGAATATAGTAGTTTTTGCTTCGATGTGATAAAGAATTAACAATTTTACAAAAATTTTAATGCTCATAAGGGTGTTATACCATAGTAGACACAGTATCCGCCTTACAATCGAAGGGTTGCGGGTTCAAGTCCAGGCCGGGCCATACCAAAGGTTGTGAAAATGGTACTGTATACCGTCTCGCCTGACACTGAGCATGTAAGAATGGAGAGAAAAGTTTAACATTTCAGCTACCATTCAAGCCCGTACATAGGGAGAGGAGGGCAGCGAAACATTGTTCATAATAATTCACATGTAGGGGTAGGTGGTTATTTTTGTGACAAACTGTTACGGAAAATATAGGCGGTGGGGGCGTCTTTTACTTCATTACGTAGTGCTAAAACTTTAGTGCAATAGTTTTTCTTTTTCACTTTCCAAACCTTGTCGAGCTTGAACCACACACTATCCCTTATCAATTTTTACCTCCAGCAATTTTGAGCTACTATCTTTTACTTAAATGCATCAAGGTATGCCATGCACATAAACAGGGGTTGATGCAGGGAGGTCTCATGCCAGAATGTTTTGAAACAAATAGGGGTGGTATCAGCCAGTGATATGCCGAGACACCTTCTGTTGGGGGGGGCGTTTTGACCAACTGACCAACTAGCGTTACTAGAAAAAGGTCCCAGAAAATACTATTTCCAAATCTTTTCCAGCATGGCTGCCTTTCGACCAACTTTCTTGCAAATTTGAAAAAAATTAGGGGGGTGACGCCTCCCACGTCCCCCCAATTGACACATCCGTGGTATCAGCTCAAGTGTTGCAAGCCGTTATATATGGGAGTGGGGGTCAAAATAGCATTTTTCCGTTAGGCGCTTTTTGAATCATCCCTCATTTGAGTTCAAGTGCCTTCTGCTTTTAAACTCTTTCTTTCGTAGAAAAAAGCTATGAAACCACGGACGAGGTACTGAATGCAGTCAAAGGCAGTGAAGTTGAAATAGCACTTTTGGATGGCTTTACCGTCGCCGGAATGTCGGAGAAAGTCAGCGCCAAAGGCCTGAAAATCAGTGGAATAATAAGCTCAAACAATGGATATGGCGTTGTGCTATCTAATGAGTTTGTGAGAATGGAACAGGATTTTCGAAGTTTCATTTCGAGCAAGCAGGAAAAAATTTCTAGTTTCAAAGCCAATATGACAGAGAAACTGCAAGTATGTTAAAAGTACCAATGCATTATGTTTCAGTACTGTAAAGCACAGTAGAGTACAGTAGAATACAGTGTTGGACACCGCAAACCGCAAAAACCGAAAACCGTCAAAACCGCACAATTTTAAACCGCACACTAAAACCGCAAAAAACCGCAAAAAACCGCAAAACCGACTTCGGACAAAAATATTTAAAATTGAACAGGTTTCCTTCAAATTTAGATACATACGTCTGATTGCTTTTTACATAGACACGCATAGCATTGCGTAAACCAATGTATTGAGTAAATTTCTGTCCAGAGCCTAGTTATTCCAAGTGTTATTGGGGTAGGAATCTGGAAACTGGTCATGAAATTTTTCAAGAACATTTCATCGAGTACGTCGTACTTTGAAGAGGTGATCCAATGCTTACTTATTAACTTTTTGGTTGCGGTTTTGCAGTTCAAAATTGCTCCTTAACTCCAAATTTGTCAGAGTTGTATAAAAATTTTCTGAAATATACCATTGCCATCGTCTGGGAAAAGTTTGCCCTTCTGTGATCCCTTACTCATTTTATTCTTCAATAGTCAACCTCATTTAGTTCCAATGTTTTGGTACAAAGATAGCGCCTATCAACATCAACATTTATTCTGGCTTCAAAAGTACCCTACTTGACCAGAACTGCACCGATCAGGTTCAACACGCAAACATCATCTTCCAAATAACGTGAATCTTTTTGTGATTGAACGATTGCAATCTTGTTGATGATCGTCAAACGTTTATGCTATTTAACTCTTTCTTTGATCCAAAAGCTCTTTTCCGCAAGTCTAGACCTATTAAACTCTCAACATTTCATACATACATAGTACGATACACATGAAAGTTTACGAAAACCGCAGCGCAAAACAGCAATAGCCGAAATTTCAAAAACAGCATTCGGTGTTCAACACTAGTAGAGTACAATAGAGTACAATAGAATGCAATGGAGTACCGTTTGGACTGATGTTGGTACTGGCCAGTTAGCCCCCCACAGAAACAAGAAAACGTCTTTACTTGATAATTAGAACCATTAGCAAAAAATGCAATATCTTATACACGTTTTTTTATAGGAAAATCATTATTTTGCCTGAGCCTCAATTTTCTTAACTTTTCCCGAAATTGAGCCTGAGATTTTCTTGAATTTTTCTTAACTTTTACTGAAATAAACTGGCTAGAGTGGTTTGTACTATCGCTAATAATATTGTATACTTGAATTTGAATTCCATCTTTAACATTTTGAATGCAATAACGACGAAATGCCGATTCTTTGCCTATAAAACACTTAATTTTTGGAAATTGAGCCTCGTGATTTTCTTAAGATTTTGGCGATTTGAGCCTAATTTTCTTATAAACTTTTAAAAAAACGTGTATATCATTTTCGCTATCACCAGCACTGAAATATCCATTACTCATTTTCATACTTCCTTACCGGTCCAAGTTGCCTGGCTGGTCCAAGTAACCCTAAATTACGGTACAGTACGTTGCAGTGCAGTGCACTGCAGTACAATACAATACTAGACGTGCCGGAAGCAATCAGGCAAGGGGGCAGCTTCAGGAGTGATTTCTGGGGGTTCAGACCCCCAAACAGTTTTGTTTCAATCTTGATTCTCAAAGCGCATTGACCTTGCTTCCAATGTTTTGCATGGTATTGCTATGATGGATTTCCTCACTACTATATGGCTATTGAGATCTTTGTAGATGTTGGCTATATATTATATCACAATAAGACTAAATCATAACGTCTCCATCTTCAAAAATATGGTTGTGGCTGAAAATGGGCCACACCCACTTGTTGACATTGCACCTAGAGCCTCATTGTTGAAGTTCTTAGAAACCACCCCTGGGCAGCTTTCTTCAGTGGGGCACAACACTACCCTTTTTGATGACCACGCCCTTCATTGAACAATAGCAATAGTTTTCAGGAAATGTTAGATTTGAGCCACAAAGTATTTTTAGAAAAATCACTGAACTGACATCATAGTGATGAGTGATCTTACTGTAAGCAAATTACGCCAAGTCTTGAAAAAACTTTTAAATTTCGCAGCACTTGCAGTCAAATAAAAACTGTATACTATTTGATGAAAGGGCATTCTTGCCGCCATTGCCCCCTTCCACTAGGGGTGGACGGGCGACTGCACCCATTGCCTCCCCTGTTCCGGCACCTTTGTGCAGTACAGAAGTTACAGTATGTTACAGAGCAGTGCAGTACAGTGTAGTGCAGTGTAGTGAAGTACAGTAAAGAAATTACAGTGAAATGCAAGTACACTGCAGTAAAGTCCAGGCAGAGTACGATAAAGTACGGCAAAGTAGAATGCGGTAAACTTCTGTACGGAATTATACAGCCGTGAACAAGACTATAAAGTACTGAATGGTAAAGAGCAGTCCGGTAAAGTCTAGATCTGTCATCCGGATAAACTTTCAGTCTTTATAGTTTTATACTGTTATGTGTTCTCTCAGGGTTCTAATTATAGTTATGTCAATAAAGGAAAAGAAATCACAATCATGTTTTCTGTCGTGGTTCTCTTACTAAACTTTATAACACAGCTGTGTTTCTCAAGAAGTGTTTCAATCTCAAAGTTATTACATACTATCAGTAAAAAATAGCCAGATTTACAAAAGTGCCTTAGAATTTGATAAAAGATACAAGATAGCAGATATAAAACATTATTTCTGTTTTGCTTCAAAAGCCTGGAAGGAAGATGCCCGCTCAATTTCAAATGGAAGGGCATTTCATGACTTTACACCTCTACAAGAAAAGCAGTTCTGCCCATTTTTGCTTTCTTAGGCAGTTGAAAGTCTGTACTGGTATTTCGTAGACTCTATAGATGACTTTCAGAACTTTTTGTAAATGAATCTGACAAATACTCTGGTGATAGACCATTGTGGCCCATCAAAACCATAGTGTTAATTTCAGTATCTATCAAATTCATACTTAAGACAAATTCATTATAGAAGTTATTCCTGCTAAAGTCATCCCACCCGTAACTAGAATAAATCATTCTCGCCATTGGCGAGCATCCCAGTTAGCTGGAACTACAATATTTGACTGATTCATTTTCTCCAATGCAGAATGCACAATCAGATGCAACAGCGGAGGTACCGCTCTTGTTCGACCCGTCAACAAAAATATTTTGGGAAATGGTATATGGCGAATGTATCTTGATCACCATTTTTTCATTCCTTGGAATTAGCTACTCATTTTACCGATCCAAAAAGCGCAAGAATAAAGTTATGTCAAAAGCTGGTAATGAAGCTCTTTATCCATTTCCTTGCTTTTTCTTTCAATGTCCTGTCTTTGTGAGAGGTATACTAAGCTTGCACAGGTTCATGTACATGCATATAATATATCTAATTAAATTTTCTAAGGTGCTGGAGCTTATCCTATATATATATATATATATATATATATATATATATATATATATATATATATATATATATATATATATAGACTCTCATAAGCTCCAGTACCTTAGAAAATTTAATTAGTTAGTAGATTCTCAAGAAGCAGCTATGGTGAAACGTTTAATATATTTTTTTTAGTAAGTAATGCCGGGGAAAGGCCGTATGGCCTATAACAAAGCCCCGAAAAAAGGCAAAACTGAGAAAATGAGGGGAAGTTTAAGTAGAAAGGGAGACAAGATCAAGTTTGTTGATGTTAGATTTAAAAGATGACAAATTGTAGGATTTTGGGAAAGTAGTGGGTGGCAATGAGTTCCACAGTTGAGACGTTCTAGGAATGAAAAATGATTTGTGAGATAGAGTTCGTGGATTAGGTAGTGTAACTTGGAAAGGGTGTGAATAGGTAGAGCTTCTGGTGGTTCGAATACGCCTCACTGGATCAGGATCAACTTAAAGTTAAAGAGGCTTTACATATTTTGTGGGAGGGGCCCAACTTAAACAAACAGGTCCAGCATTACAATTTCTCCTTATCATTCTAGCCCTTTCAGCGATTTTCGTTCTCTTGATTATTCGAATTATTTTTCGTTACGCCTTCTATTGATTTTGCAACGTTTATTAGTGTGTTCCATTTAACAATTTAGTGTAGCAACAGAAGATGGATAAAGAAATATCCGAAACATGTCTTGCAGACTGAAAATTATTGTCGTTTTTTTGCGTCTGATCTCTGATATATATATATATATATATATATATATATATATATATATATATATATATATATATATATACACACATATTATATATGTATGAATGTCTATATAAGGTAAAAATTCACGACAAAAGCGTTTCAGAGCTTCTTGTCAGAGCTGTTGGTCTATAGAGCTTGTACCAAGGAATGCAAATCCCTTGCTGAACTAAATCAGGGCTGCTCATCAATGAGCTGTTATTTGTCAAGCAGTGGCAATACTCGAATACGAGTTGCAGCCATTATAATTGTACTGCATTATTTCTGGCATATAGTACCATTCCTGTTGTATTGTGTGTCACAACACATTACATTGTATACTATTTATATCAGCTTACTCGAATTTTATCGCTTGTTATCTAGACGTGTGCGTTTGGATCTATGCATGCGTGTTCCCAGTCTTTGCTGGCTGATATTTTGAAAAATTTTCATCCTACTGGGTAAATTAATTATATTTTTGCATCTAGGTGCATTTATCATGAAGTTGGAGACACTTGGTGAAATGGTCACTGAATTTGAAGATGGTATGATGGGTAAACTTGAGATGCTGTCGAAGAAGCACTTTTACGAAACTTCTGAACTTCTTAGAATTCAAATGAGTTATCAAAGGCTGCTGAAGAGAAACCAAGTACTTGGAAGGAACGAGGATTCAACGCAGAATAGTGATTTCATTAAAATGGATAAATTCACTGTTGGAGACTCATCGGCTTGAAGGTTCATCAAGTTGTTCGATCTGCCTTTCAACATATTATATTTGCTTCGTCAATTCCATGCATGCTTTGACGTTGCTCTCCAATACATAGCTTGCTAGGACATGATTCCCAATGACGCTTCGACTTGCATCACTCATTGTGTTGCAAGGGCCATCAATTGAAATTACAAATACTTTGATAAGAAAACCGTCATTTTGCCTGAGCCTTAATTTTCTTAACTTTTCCTGAAATTGAGCCTGAGACTTTCATAAAATTTTCTTAACTTTTACTGAAATAAACTGGCTAAAATGGGTTACACCTTCTTTGTTAATCATGTATGCTCGACTTTGAATTCCATCTTTAACATTTTGAACATAATAATGACGAAATATCGATTTTTGGCCAATAAAAATTTCAGGCTCTTTTTCTTTAAAATTGGTCTTATAAAAAGGAGTGTATATCAGTAAACAGAGATTATGTCAGTAAATTCCTAATTAACGTTGAATTGTATACAAGCTTTTGTAAAAGAGGGATTAATTTCAATACGTAAGGATGATAATGCCATCAAGCCTTTTTTAGGCCTATTGCAGAGCCAAACATGTTGGTACAGCACATTGAATTCATTAGATATATAGAAGATTCAGTATGCATTTAATGAAATTTATTAAAAGTATTAAAGTAATTGAACATACACTAAGGGCACAAAAGTTTGGAAACGATTCGAAAAAGAGGCTCGATCTGAAAATGGCTTTGGCGCGAAGCATAAAAGTAAACCTTGTTTGTACGCGTCATAGCGTTCATATGTAAACTGATTTATTTGCCGTTATGGTGCTTATTTTATCTAGAAACATTTGAAGCATTTTCGTATGAAAAAAGCAAAGAGAAAGGGAGTTGTTGATCAAAGTCTGAACATGGTAAGAGGCAAGGAAATTTCGCTGGATAGGCGAGGTAGCTATAATAATTACGAGAAATAAGCTGTTAACTCGGAGATATTGCAAGCAAAATTCGCTTTGCCAAGTAAGTTGCTCATAGTGTATTTAAAACACACAGCAAACTAATTTTGATTAACAATTACCAATTTTACCTATAAAATTGGTAATTGTTGATCAAAATTAGTGCACCATCACAGTGTGAGGGTGCATTTGACAGTAACAGAACAGACAGGCTTGTCCTATGCACCTGAAATGTCAATTCCCTTAATAGCGTAAATTCTTCAAAATAAATTGATTAAAGCACTGAATCGATTTTGAGATGCTTTGAAACTTCATTAAATTTTCATTACGACAGTGAATCATGCTGTGCAGCTTGGAAACAGAGATATTTGTTCCCTACATGGTCTAAAACTTCTTTCAAGGCCTAGTCCATCTCCGACATTAAATCATAAAAAATAGATGGCTTTTATTAAATTAAAAGCCACAACTCAACTCTTGAAGGATTAAAGAAGAGGTAATAGCAAGAATATTTGAAGAATGGCAACAGTTTTCAAAACGGCAAATTGACAGACTTTATCAATCAATTTCACGACGTGTAGAAGCTGCTCTGAATCAACCTAGTTACAAAGCAAAATATCGACTTTTTTAACAAAGCATACTAGATATGACGTAGTCAGTCTCTATTTTAGTAAATCAATAATATTACTGCGCCTGTCTGAGATTGCACAATGATTTGAAGGCAAAGTATGAAAAAACTCGTTGCTGTGCTTTTGACAAAAAAAGTTTTGTCTACACTCGCTGCGACATCATGGCCTTCCAATCGTTTCCATACTTCTGTACCCTTAGTGTAGTGTTCATTATTATGCATTTTACATTCGGTGTACATATTACAGTATGTAATGGAAGCTTGCTGACCCCCCTTTGATGCGATCCAGTGAAAGAGAGCCCCTTCGTTAAGATAAACTATCACTGTGCATGTATGTATCAACACTAGATAGCAGCATTAGGCCTGGTCAAACGAATCCACCATTTCACTGAGCAACGTACAACATTCGTACTCATGAAGTGTAATCATTTGACCACTTGCTGTCCTGTGCTCAGTGCTGCTCTGCGTTGTTTGATGGTGATCAAAAATATAGGGGAGAACAAACGAACATTTCTTTTGTTTGAAGTGGTGCTGTGCGTTGCTCAGTGAGAGTTTACGCAACACGACGCGCCTGCTGACGACGAGCCAAAGAAGTCTAGAAACGAGCGCGGTCACGCCATCCTTTCGCAAGCATTGGCGCGAATCTGAATATCGCGCTAGTTTCTAGACTCCTTTGGCTCGTCATGAGCAGACGCGTCGTGTTGCGTGCACTCTTACTCGACTTGCGCATGCTCAGCTCATTGTTTCGAATTCTATGGGGCACAGCGCAGGAGCTAAGGAATGTATAGAAATGTTGGGCGGAATGTTATATCCGTTTGGCCATCCTGCACTGAGCAGCGCTGAGCAAGGTAGAGCAAGGACAAACAAATGTTGAGTGCTGCTGGTTGAATTGTTGGATTCGTTTGACCAGGACCCAAGGGGACATGCACCATGCACACTAGGAGCGAAATAGCGAAGCAGAGATACCTGAGAAATAATGTGGACGCTCCAGTTCGCTGTTGCTCTGACGTCATGTTTCTATTGTTCGCTTCGCATTTCGCTCATCGTGTGCGTTCGGCTTAAGGTGTCAGCTCATAACCCAAACTGGCGGAATTTTCTGAACCACTGTCGTGATCAATGATTGTAGTTTCTCTTTTCCTCACATATAATTAAACTTTCCCTCAGGTTGGGAAACGTGGGAATAAAGTGTCCCTCAATTCGAAAGATTTTGTGATAGGTTTCGTGTGAAATTAAATTCTCTTTTTTCAACTGAAGTTGAAACATCGAGACAGGGGTAAACAAATTTTCTTTAAGAACAATGCATTAAACATTTTCAAGATGCAAACAAGCACAAGGAGCGGTAGCTGCATTTTTGATAGGCAGCCAAGTGAATGTCGAAGTCCCAGTTTCAACGTAGAATTGAGGTCCTTTTGAGGAAAAGTGTTTACTGTATACTATTATGAATAACATACAAACTATTTAGCAAGTAAAAATGTTTGATTTAACGACGTAAGCACATATGCTGTGAATGATTGTATATCCTGATCAAGAATCGAAATAAAAGTTCTCTTCATATGCAGTGTAATAGAGAATGCCTCATGTTGTGTCCATACTTAGCATGCAAACTTGTTACGACAGACCATACCCGGATCGGTTCGCTTATTAACTTTTAGATTGTCTCCAATCCCTTGCTTTGTATGGAGATAAACTTCTTTCACTTTTATACTTATGGCAATTGTTTGAAAAAATGCATTGCATCGCATTCGGAAGAACTTTTCACCTCTCCGTTAAATAGACCCCTGTGCTTATTTGTGTTCAAAAACAACTCTCACCCCTTCAATTGATGAGACTTCCTCATTTATTAAGCACCCGAGCGCCAAGTCTTAAAAGAGCAATTGAATAGTTTCAGAAATGATTTTGGAGGTGTATTGATGAAACTGCATTATAAAGCTGTTTTTTAGTCAGCTTGCAATTATCTTCCATGCTCTACTGTTCGGAATCTATAGCATACCCTACTATCTAAATAATTGGTTACTAGCCTTGTTTCGATCAAGCCCCGATGGTTAGCTGAGTCAGTTTCATGGTTTCTACGGTTTATCTACGAGGCAACAGGAAAGTCACATCGATTTGCAGTAAATATTCATCATGTTTTCGTTTTTGTGTGAAGTAATGTTCAGTTGATTTTGTTCTTTGACTACCGTAGTTTTGCGCGCAAATGATGCATGGTACAGTTTGTGCACTGGTACAGTATGTTTTGACTTTAAAGGAAAAAAGCACATTTTATTTTTCCAACAACAAAGCGGTCGACGAATGCATGCATGTAACTTGTAGGGTTCAGTACCTCCAGCAATGTTAAGAACTACTGATCTTAAGGGTTCTGTTTGTTATTACAAAATAGTACAGCTTAGCAAAAATTTTGGAATTTAGTGGGATACTATACAGAAAATGGAGTAATTATGCGCCGTTTCACAAGCTCTGTTTCAAGTCCCCTGTGTCAAAAATCTACCAACGGCTTCTGAGTTAAAGTTGTTTCTTTATCGAAATACTGTTGCTCCTTCTTCAGTTTCAAAATCAGAGCTGTAACGATCAATTCATGTCGCATAGAACGAATTCACAAAATATGAGCCACAAAAGATGGCACTTATAGTCAGTTATCAAAGACAATTTTTCTGCAAGATACTTCATTCGCTGTCGTCAGGTTCTAGCGCGGCAAAACAAAATGATCATCATTCCCCAGTTCCGTAATAATAACCACTTTCCATGCTAAGTACACCCTTTTTGATGGTCTTGTGTCTACTCTTGTTTACAATACAACAATTCACAATGCAAAAGAGATACTCAAAATTCCACTCACCTGTTGCAAATATCATCAGTTTTTATATTCCTTTGTTAGGCCTGATGCCAATGTTTGTCTATTTTATTCCCTTGTAGCCCTGTGGTTTGGGATGAAAATTAAGGACGACCTCCACTAGCCATAGAAAATGAAAGGCAGTGTCAGCCGGACGGACTTTAGTAGGCCAGACGCATTAAGAGTCACACCTTTTTTGGATACACCCAATTTACAACAAGGACGTTGACTATCCAAAGTAACCAAAAATAATTCTGACTTTCCTGACTTTCACTTCATTTCATTCTTTACGTACAGTAACCCCATCAGTTAATGCTGCTTTTCAGGGGGCAGTGATAAACATTACAATTTAAAATGTAATATACATACATACAATAAAAGTAAACACCATAATTACACAACTAAAATAACAGAAAACTAAATATCAAAATCGATGTTTAAATCAAGCAGAGAGAGTACTTTCAAATGCGTTCAAAGAGGATACTTATTAACGCTTTCAACATTTCCCCCTGACTTTTCCAGGTTTTCATTGACTTTCCTAAAAACCGAAATCTTTCTAGGTTTTCCAGGTTCTGCAGTACTTCATTTCGCTGAGCCCACACAAAAATTAGAATACATTATGAACCATCAAAAAGCAGAAAGACAAGCAAAGATGACAGTACGATAAAGTGATAATTTGAAACATAATTGAAGGTCTCTATGTACAAAATACATTCAAACACCAGAATCATCGTGAAAAAGGTAAAGGCGTCTTACAGCAAGTTATTAAAGAAGTAAAAAGATAAAATAAGAATGTAGCCTTGCGACTAGAGCTGGAATACATCACAGCCCACCAGAGCTTCATGTTTCTTGAGCTGCAACCAGTTCTAATCGCAAGCTGAAATGACAACAAACGCAAATTGTATAGGCGAAAAGCGCGCAAATCAATACGCTGATATGTGTGAAAGAATGTGCAAGTGTAGAGAAAATCTTTGATAATATGCCTATTTATGAGAGGGCCGGGAAAAAGTTATTATGTCTTGAAATAAGCTCCAATTATAAGCAAAGTAAAATAAACGATCTCCAAAACTATTGGGAAGGAATATTTTCTAACTTTAGAACTGATACAATCAGGGCTCTATTTGTCTTTTCATTATGGGGGGGGGGGG
>WIPJ01003031.1:401420-416206 GCA_018155075.1 Cassiopea andromeda | reverse complement strand
TATATATATATATATATATATATATATATATATATGAGCAGAATTAGCAATGCGCGGAATCAAACAACGATAAATTTTTAACGAAAGGCGACATCTTATCGATAATTTCTTCACTATGGCCTAGTTTCAATGTTGCTTTCAGTCAGTGGGGTAGACGATACACTTGGGGCCCTCAACTTAATTTCTCTACAAATAATACAAAAAGATGTCTTTTGAAAACCTCTAAGGGTCCCATCAGGATCTTAAAAGCTTTGTTGCTTTTAGGAGCTGTCCTAACTGTGACTTATATCCGATACACGTTTCTCTCATAAGAAAGAATTTTATATGAAAATGAAACTCAAAAGTCCAAAGTCTTAAGAAAATCTTAAGAAAACACAAGGTTCAATTTGTTGGCCAAAAATTGATATTACATCATTACTACATTCAAAATGTTAAAGATGGAATTAATATTCGAGTGTAAAAGATGAAAAAAGATAATGTAACCTATTTCAGCCAGTTTATTTCAGTAAAAGTTAAGAAATTTTAAGACAATCTCAGGCCCAACATCGGGAAAAGTTAAGAAAATTGAGGCTCAAGGAAAATGATGGCCTTTTTCATAAAAAAAACGTGTAAGCTACTGGGTTCAATTGTGCTAACAGTTATAACATCATTGCTAAAAACCATGGAATTGAAAGGTCAACATCACGTTGCTAGCCATCATTCACTACAGGACCCTTCCGAACTGTCAGGGGTGATAAAAGGTGGTGGAATATTTCTGAGGCTAATAAATACTACAGAGCATACGTGGCTTGTACACAAAATCTTCCTTAATGTATGCACTAATGGCACCATGCAACGACGCAAACTACCCTAAAAAGTTATTTCTGTGACTTGTATGTGTTTCGAAGAATAAGCCTCGTTTTACACATTTTGCTACCCCGATGGCATACAGTAACTAATTGCAAAGAAAGTTTATGGCTTACCGAGATTAACTGATCTTTAGTAATCAACGCACTATCTGCAGCCTCTTTCAAAAGTGCCATAATAGAATCCATTACAACCTCTGCTCCAGATTCCAAAATGAGGATAATTGCCTATTGCAAAGCCAAATGTTTGATTACTCTCCAATCCAGAATAGAAGGAGGGTGGTAATAGTCGGGGCGAGGGGGTTGGAAAGAAGTCTAAAGCTAAAAAGCCGAGCGTTCGTAATTAGCGGGGGTTCATAATTAGCGGGGGCTCGTAAAATGTCCTAGAAGTACAGCTCTTGACATACTTGCCAACATACTAAAATTGTTTCCATCATCCTCTCTCACTACCACCATCATTGGTAGGACTTTCAGCAACGTTGTCAGTGCTTTTGATAGCAATTTCTCTCATTTTATGCGCTGTGTGTGTACGAGAGTATTCCCAATGTTAATGCCCCGGAAAAATTGATATATTTTTGAAACTCTATACTGAATACAGGGGTCGAATATACCAACATATGGTAGAGAGTTCAACTAACTTCATCTGGGATAAATCAACAAGCCAAGGTAATTCCTCCTTACATGAAATGGAAGTATATGTCCCCAGAAATATGCTAAACTGTTTATTTACATGTGTTAACAAGAAACATGAGGGTGAAATTAGGTAAAAATTAAGAATATTTAAGAAACACTGGCAGACTTAGTTTCGAACAATAACTTGAAAAAACTGCTTTGCAAGAAAATTTTTTGATCAAACTACAATGAAAATAGAAACAACATCCATTACATGCCTCACGAAGCCTAAACATCATATTTCTTACATCACAGTTGCCTAATCTGAGTTGTTATTGTGAGTGCTAAGGACTTATATAACATTTAAGAAACATTTAAGACTCGATTTGACGAAATATTAAGAAACATCCAGGCTGACGACCTAGAGCAGTGCTTCTCAACCTTTTTGATCCACTTCACCCCTTTAAGATACAATTCTCAGCTATTCACCCCACCACGACAAATTGTCATATTATAGAATATTAAAACTAGGAAATAATGACATAGGGTGTATACTATATCAAAGCATAAATACTGTATTTTAACAAATGGGTGTTACTTTTGTCTCTAATAAACTATTACTAAATGCAAATAATATAATTATCAATGCGAGCCCTGGGCTTGATGTCGATCAACAAGAGTTTTTATACTTGGTATTAGCTTTGTTAATTTTAGCCTTAGGTCACGATTTATAACGATCTAAAATGACAGGAAACCCGTATTATACAGCTGACACCAAACTATCTGCCCAATCACAACTTCACCCCTTTGTGTATAATTCACCCCCAATTCCCCCTTTTTCAAAATTTCACCCCTTAGTATCTCGAATTCACCCCAAGGGATGCATGTGCACCCCGGTTGAGAAGTACTGACCTAGAGTTTGTCTTATAAAAATAAAACATGCAATTCCTAAATGAGATATCACTAAACTGTACGATGAACATAACAGTATTTATGTAAGATATCATTACCTCATAAACGATTTCATGGTGAAAGTGGGGGACATCAAGATCACTCATACACCTCAGAGCCTGGAAGGACGATTCACAAAACATTTATTAGACTTGAGGACCCCATATGGAACTACGGGCCCCATTCACACTATACCGGATTCATCACATATCAGATTACTTCCTATATCAGATAGGCCTTCCATTCGCACTATACTGGATGAATCGCATATGCTCCGTATCACTTTTGCGGAGTGACATCACTCCGCTGTGAAAGGGGTATGTATCGGATTACTTTCGATATCGGATCAGTTTTGACATAGTGTGAATGCATGAATCCAATACATCGTCGCTCCGGAAGCTCTCACTGAGCTGCACTCAGCTTTGTTTTCGAGCGTCAATTAATTTTCCAGATGTGAGTTGTCACGAAAAATTCCTCTAAACAAAAGGCTTAGTGATGTGAGATAAGCGGAGCGGGGTAGTGTGAACAACGCTTACAACTCAATCCGATATAGCATGAACATATAAAATTTTGATATCGGATTTGGTCAAGAATGTGGTACAAGACGAATCCGGTATAGTGTGAATGGGGCCTAAGACAACTACAGAATGATGGCAACAATCATGAAAACAATTCTATTTGCTCTCTCGCTTTTACCTCCGTTTCCCCCAATTCCTTGGGGCTTGGAGGGTACCTCTGAGAGGACTTTAGTTCTGGCGCAAGACTTAGGACCGGATGCCTTTCCTGACGTCACCAATGGCATGCGGTGGGCCTCGAACCCAGGACCATGTTAGTCTTAGTTGAGTCCAATACCGTAAGGCCACGGCTGCTCTACGCAAACAAGTCTATTTGCTATCATCCTTAAATTCATAACAAAGTTGCGTTTTCATGCTGTTTCAATCTAAGACAATTAAAACAGCACCATTTTCACTTTCGGTATTTCATGACTACAGACAGTATAGTTTATAGTTAAACTAAAGCCTAAACGGCAACGGCGAATATAAACATCGTTAAGATTTCATATGTTCTTAATAATCTAAAGTTTTGATTTTGGCTAGAGTCATCATCAGCAGGAATAAGGAATTCCCATTCATTAAGGCCTATCTCCATTAACGCGAAATCCAGAGATCGCTGGTGAAAACCGAGTTTGAGCATGCGCACTTCAATTTCTTGGGCAAAACGAGCGACCTCTGGCGAACGCCTGTAGTTTAACTTGGTTGAACTTTTCAGGGATCGGTCACAGTAGGTCTAACGTCACACAATAGAATGCTATCTCCCCTTCATAAACCAAAGCTAGGAAGTCACGGCATAGCACCAAACAGACTAGGAAAAGCATTTGGATCAAACTGAACTAGATGTGAAGTAATTTCGCTTTGTGATGATTATTTACAGCTCACATTAGCAGGTCAACTAAGAAAAGGTGAAACCTAGGCTCCCCTTAGGTTTTGCGTTCAAAAAATCCAACATTTGAGCTTCTTCTTCATTCTGGGCCTAATCTCAAGTTATAGCCATGCAAAATGCAAGGCGAGCTCTATCCCTCTCCGCCAAATAAGAATATCAACTCATTCACTGGCGATAGCGTGAAACTTTCGCGAAAGCATGGGCATTGAAAATGAGTTGTTGCTTAGCGATCACTCGATAAATTCGCTTTAATTCGCTATAATGGAGACAGGACTTTACTCGATAGACAGCAAATAAGCATTCCTTCACAGCAGGGTATCGTTTTCATTCCTCTGCAAAGTTCAAGAGAGTTCTAACTACTTCTCCATGCAACTATAAATTTAGTAAGGAAGCTAAATGGACAAGTTCTAATCAACAACTTACTTCTTTCGTATCCTTGGAATAAAGGTACTCCTTCAGTAGCATAACAATCTTTTGGGAGAAGAAAAAACCAAATCATAAAACAGAAGGAAAAATCACATAAATAGAATATCGTGTATTAGTTTGTGAATTAACTGAGTGAATATGTGAGGTGATATTTCAACCATAATAACAACGGCGCTGGAAAAATGCCAAAGGAAACACAATTTACAAAATGCACAACCAAAACAAGAATAAAGAGAGGCATTTAAAATGACATTCATTTGATTTATTCATTATGGCGTTTTATCATAAAGTTTAGCCAAGTGAAATTTATTCAAAATTTATAGTTCTCTTTCGGCACGTTTTAGCCTTTCCATCAACAATAAAACTACAATTTCCATCAAATGTTTCAAATCTACATTTGCTTGGGAATAATGGCACAGCACCGGAAAACTGCTGGAACTCTCAACAATTAGTCTCAACAATCAATTGCGTAAATTACCTTTTTGGTGAGAACTTTAACAGGACGTAAACCTCCACCAACACCCCATACATTGTCGAGGCGAACAATGCCATGTTTAATTTTCAACAAAGTATTCGCTTTCTCAACAGCTTTTCTGCAATAAAAGAAAATCTCATTAATAAATGTGGACTGGCATTTATAGACTAAACATCGCCTGCCATTTATATTTACAAAGTAGAACCTAATCGATGCCTAACAGCAAGAGGAACTTTTTCTCAAACAAATAATAGTCCCTACCATCAGAGTTGGAGAAAGCAAACAACATCATGATTGCTGATCAGAGGTACATTCTATAATCTGGCACTGGAACAGAGGCACTTTAAGATATTTATGTGTTGGACTCTGCTGCTTGGGAGGCATTTTGGGGACAATTTTCATGGTCATAAGCAATAAAAATCTTTTCTTGCCCTGCCCATCATTTCGTTTGGATCATAGTTGTGGCATGTACCTCAAGAGTGAATCAAATTTGAAACTGACTTTTTTGATGGGGAACACAACTTGAGTATGGAATGACAGAACAGCAGAAACACAACAAACATTATGACTTTTGGGTTTGAATGTATGCATTGCTGAATTTGATATCAATACAAAAAATTGTCTTCTAAAAATCTACATTGAATCCTATATGCCTTTTGGCATGAATAGTCTGGAATGTATTCTCCTAACATAGTCAATACTGTTAGAAATAACATTATTCTAACAAATAATGTTATTACCACGCCCAGAGACATGTACATTCACATGCATGTGCATCCACACACATGTAAAATCCCCAGCATGAGCAAAAAATCATCTGTGCCTACATCACTGTACACCACTAAATCATTCATGCCAAATAGGAACTTCATTGTCACAGCGGCAACAATAGACTGTCACCTTTTAACTCTGCTTTATCCTGTTTTATCCTAAATGAGATATATGTCATGCTTCCACAACAAGAAACTCCACACTTTTGATACACAAATCTTACACTGCCCATACAATTCTAAATAATTAAGAGGAATTGCTCATGCAGATGAGGGTCCATGATGCTCTTGCACCAATTTCTTCTGGGAATGGGCTGGTACCTTCCAGAGTACACTACCTAAAAGAATAATCTGAACAGAATGCCTTGCAACAAAATATACCTGCCAAGATCTGATGGATGTTCAAATTCACTAACAAATGATGGGTTTAATATGTCATCTGCAATAGCTCTTGCCATGAACTGTCCAAGTATCTAAAAATCAATTCGGACTCCAATCAATATTGTACGATTTCTCCACAAAATATGCAGTGAAGTACAAACACTTAGTGCAGTTTCTACAAATATAAATAACAATGAAGTGATTTGGTTCAATTAAAAAATGTATTGATTAAACTGTTAGTGAACTGAAATTCAAATACTGGGTCTATGGGATCACATTTCACCACATATTCAAAGGTGACTGGCAAACAGAAATGTGTAGCTTCGTAATTAATCTGGTATCTCTCTTCTAACACTTCCTTATTCAATTGACTCCAGTTACATCAGCCATGGCAATAGGCTTCAAGTCTCTATATACCATATGAAAAAACCAAGTGGAGACTCTTGAATTAAAATTGAGAGTGGTGGCCATGGAGTTATGGTAAATTCAAAAGATGTGTGGCTTAATTCTATAGATCTACTATCACAAAAACAGATTTAGTACCTCTGGGGCATCTGGAGTGTCCAAGGTCAAATCAGACAATGAATTCATTAATGCTTGGAAACCTAAAGAATAATAACAAGGATTTCTACAATAACAGAGTACTGTCTATCATCTTTTTTCCAACAATAAAGATAAGCCCAATACAAATAACAGAAAGGTATAAAAGCTTAAAACTATATTAGAAACCTTTCTTTCAATTTCATGTTGGCAAATGGTGAAATTCTTTTGCAGAGCTAAAAGCTAATTTGTTTTGAAATTAAAATTTTATATCTGGAAGCATAGATTGCCTAATCCACAGAAAGAATCATTCAGTAATCTAGAGCATGTCCAAGGCCTGAGCAAACCTTCAGCATCTTTTCATGAAAAGCTATCTTAATACCCTTAAACTAACCTTGTTCAATTTCCTCCTCATGGTGAATTTTGTGGCCATACAAATCAGACAGCAATCTTGATGTCATTTCCCTCTGTGGGGCCTACAAAAATATTTGAACTACAAAACACCAAAGACATTAAAATTTTTTCAGCCTCCTTCTTCGACAGGATAACAAATTATTGTTTTTACAGACACAATCTACCAGGGAGATGGTGAGAAAGAACATTTGAGCAATTGGGTAGACATAAATACAGGCCTCCCACTCTAAATTTAACAATTTTTAAAATGAAGTTATGACACTTTTTGCTGAATTTTTAGGCCATTTTAGGACACTATTCAGTGATTTTTACAACATTTCATGACACAATTTACATTATTAATTTGCCAATTGAAACATTATCAAGACAAATATGGTAAAATCAGGTCATATTTCAACTCCCTGTGCAAGATTTTATTGCTAAGATACCTTTATAAAGCAACCAAATACCTGCAAATTAATCTAAAATACTTCATCTCTATTTGTTAAAAAGTTACAGTTCAGGCATCAATTGTTTGCAAAAAGGCTAATGAAATAATCAAACCACCACTTGTGAGAAAGAAATTTTCATGCAAATAAGTATGACCTTTTATGTCATATGGCCACTTTTGATGACATTCTTTAACAAAATTTCCAAAATTTCAATTGTTTATGATGCTTTATGATTTTATGACAGAATGGGAGACTTGTAGATAACATATAAAATAAAAAGCTTGGCTATGCATGCTATGAAGATGGAAAGATTGCCAAAAAGCCTGCTAACATACTAGTATTTTCCTAGCATACTGGCTTATAGAAAGATTTCTTAAATCTGTGTCAGTTTTGAGGAAGGCTTGGTACTTGTACAAAAACTCTCACTTGAGGAAACTTCTGATGCTTGTAAATTGGGTGATTTGACATGAGGAAAATATAGGGACAATATGGGAAACTTTGCATTGATGCTGTATAATGAGGAGGGTTATACATAAAGAAGTTACTGCCGGAAGAAGGTTTGAATTTTTTCTGGGTTCTGCTTGCACTAAATGCTACAGATGTACTTTCAAATTGTATGAATATAAACCAAGTCCTGATAATATTTGAAGTCAATTACCTTCTTATCCATTGCTTTTGTAATTGCAAGGAATGTCACCTGGGTACATAAAGGTATATAAATATAAACATTAAGTAACAAAATTCCCCTCAGACTTTGTTCCATAGCAAAATACAAGAAAATTTGCACATTCTATAATAAATTTTTTCCATAAATTATTTCCTATTCAATGACTAATGTTTTGCATACGCAAGGAATTGGGAACAAGTGATAAAAACTTTTCAGTGTTCACCAATCTACTAAGTCAATCAAATTTTGCCAGGGAAAAGAACATATTCCATTACCAACCTGATGCTTCAGATGTGAAATATTCCAACCTGACAGGACATCCTAGAAAATGGTACATGACAATAACCTACAATTGATATCTTCCCTAAAAATATTAGGAACATCAACATACGCAATTCATATCAAAATGTCAGGTGCCATTTAATATACAACCAATGTTGAAGGCCTTGACTTTCAGGTATGGAAAATATAGATATAGTGTCTTTCATCTTAATATATGAAACTATTTGTAAAAAGGCAATTAAGTATTTACAAACTTACAGCAACTTCTTTTGTGTCACCATTTTCAAAATACTCCTAGAAATAAAACAGCCATGAAGCTCTGTTAACTTAAACTTCTTATAGTAATATGATAGCTTAGAAGATGAATTTATACATTAATGAAGGAAAAAGGCAAACTAAAGAAATTCATTTATGTGCATAATGATGAAAACTATGATGTTGTTCTGGCTTACAATCTACTTGAATAAAAGGAGAAAAAGTTTGATCCATAAGCACTTAAAAGTGAAAGAAATGAAAGCCTAAATGAAATCCTAAACATTATTGAACAATAAAAGCCTAAACAATTTGATTAACATTTTAAGAAGTTCAAGTACTTGCTACTCATTGCATAAAAGGATAGATAAGTAGCAAGATTCAAACATTGATGCTTGTATTTATTATAGCATAGAATAAACTTACTTGATTGGGTCAACAACGTATTTATCCAACCAATAAAATAAGATATTAAACCTAAATCTTGGTTCAAAGAACCGAATGACTGCATATTGCAGAATATCCTTTGAAAACAAAAGAAAAATTTGACCTAAGAAACTACATAGTGGTTAAACAATCACTAGAGAACAAATGATGATTAAAAACTTTGTTGCTATGAGGTACCTATAAAGGAACAAACGAAGGTGATACTGTATAAAAGGGATGACCCATACAGGGTATCTGGGTGGCTCACTCCCTCAACTTTGAAAATTTGCCATTTCACAGGGCAAAAACAACAGTACAGTGTGTTTCTGTAGGGCAACTTACTGGATCCAGGTCTGCAAATGAGCACATTTTGACCATTTGACCAACTACTGCAGGGGAATCCAAACAACTTTCACAGTGGAGGGACCTAGTCACTAAGGTCAGAGATAAGCTCAGGTACAAAAAGTGAAACATGCTCCCGAAAAACATGGGGGGGGGGCAGTTCCCCCAGCCCATCCCTGGTTTCAATGCTCCTGTACTATTAATAAAAGAAAAAAGATCAGAGAAACTTTTGTAAGGTCATACACCCCCTTCCCAAGATATATTGCAGTTATGTCCCTGCTGTAAAATAATGCTGCTACACTTGCCTGCAACAAAGGCTCCATTTGCTTTTGAAACTCATCATGGTGTAACTCAGGCATTACATGCTCCATCACAAATTCCTAAGTATGTCACAAAGAAAATCATCTACCTCTCAAATCTCTTCAAAAAGTTTTTACTGTATAATATAAAGACCAATAAGATGAAGATAGATAACACTAAAAATTAAGTTATCTATCATAAGCCATAAATTATAAAAAATTTAATTATCAAAAAACATCCAACTATATTCTGCTAAGTTCTTCCAACTCAATGAGAAATTATGCTCAAGTAACTCATCAAATCATACGTCAAGTTAGCCAAACTATGGTGAGGTTTCCCTGGAAAGGCATGCAATTGCACTCCACACTGGTATACACCCCCTAAACTGTTAGGTATGCTTTTTCTCCAATGCTTGCTTAATCATCTATCTGTCTCCATATAAAAGTTTTGGAATTAAAGATATGCTTGAGAGATAAGTGTCTTATGGCAAGGTCAATCTTGATGAAATCTTTGGGCATAATACACTCCACAGCACTCCATGGCATTCTTCCGTACGGCTAGGAATCATAGACAGGTTTACCAAGGGAGTGTAGGGGTACTACACCTTCTAATATTTTCATACTATGCAGTAAATTCAGCAATATTTGTACCATGCAATAAACTTCAAAACTTTAACTGGTTTCTTTGGTAGGATTGCGTGTTTATAATCAAGGCTTCTGGCTTTTACAAAAAAAGCAAATTTATAAGATGGGACAACAACAAAAGTGAAAACAGATGTGAGTTCATAATACAGGCATCCAAAGTATGTGGGAACCAAAGCCCATCATAATCCTACAGACCCCCCAAAAAAGTAATCTCTTATGTCTGTCTGTGCTAGGAATGCAAAATGCCACAAGTGTGGTAATTTCTTTCTAGGAAAGCCTGTTGTATATAACATGGCTTAGTTCCACACACAGGAATATAAAATACAATTATTTCAAAAGTATACCTCATTTTCTGAATCATAGTTTGGATCATTTGCATCAACATTTTCATATTCCTCATAAATTTCACCAACTTTACCCCATGTTCCTTTTCCACCAGCACCTCCTGAAAAAAGAAATGTATGTTAATGTATGATTATTTAACTTTCATGACAATTGGTTTTACTTCATGCCTTTATACCTTACAGGTTGCTCACAAAACTGTGGACAGAAGCCCAAAAATACTGAATGCCATCTGTACCACGTTAAGCACAGAGGTTTGAAAATAACTTCTGCAAGTCATGTAGACCTTACTCACTCTATATCAGCAAGCCAATTGATTGCTATTTAGAGAGAGTGGTGGCACCAAGACTAAACAGCTGCTGAATAGTCATTATGGTCATTGTCTGAGATCTAATATAAATTCATAGGGATACTCCTGACTACAAGGTATAGAATAAAATTCCAAGTAACTCTTGTACCCATGCAAACTTACAGACAGAGGTGCAAACTTACAGACAGAGGTTCAAACTTACAGACAGAGGTGCAAACTTACAGACAGAAGCATTTTCTTGGCAAGAGGACCATATTTCTATGGGGCATACTGGTGGAGGAAAGAGCATTTTCAACACTATTTTGACTGCATCTTGACAAAGCATGCAATCATGTACCAATGAAAATCACAAAATTTCTATTTACAAATGAGATAATAAAAGATTAGGGGTGTGTCACCCCCACAAACCCTCTGCTAGCCATGCCCCTGTTTATACCAACAGACTACTACATCTTGCTGGCATATATATATATATATATATATATATATATATATATATATATATATATATATATATATATATATATCAAAGATGGGGTCTATTTCTGCCATTGTGTTATATTCTCTTCTGTTTGAATAACAGTATGAAAAAAATAGATAAGAAAAAAGTGCCTTCTCAATTATTTGTGACATATCTAAGCTAGCATGATTGCTAAATAACAGCCAAAAAAGGATGTTGTAAAGCAACCTAACACTTGCTCTGAATGGCAGGTTCAATATTGTCTTTAGATCAAATATCAACTCACATGACTTCAACACAAATATGGATACCTGCTACAAACTCACACAACTTGTATATAATTTCAAATCACATAGATTATACCTTATATAAATTCCATCCCTATTTCACCTAACCAGTTTATTTTTAAAACAGAGGTGAAAACAATTTCCCATCAAACCAGTGGGGCCTGTGTTTTTTCCAAAACAAAATACTCTGAGACTGGTGGCTTTCCCCTAAAGAGCTAGACCTAATTCAAGCACTAAAAATGGAAGACTTGGGATGTGGCTTTGCTTGGGGCTCATGTGCTTCAAAGAAAAGAATGTACAAGTAGAGTAGTATAGAGTTCTATTGATGTGGATTAAACCCATATCCTCATAGCACAAAATGACTAAGCTATCACCATGCCCAGCCACTCCTGCTTTCTACTATCCAACTCCAAATACATGTGCTCTTGAGGCAACAAGTCATCCAATGAATGATGCCAAAGTAATTCAAATTGGTAACTGGTACCACAAAGAAAATAGCCTAGTTGGTGCTTGAATCGTATGTACATCAAGCAAGTGGCCCAGTACAATTTTGTCCTGTACAACTTTCTGATATCCTAAACAGATTATTTTCTGATGTTCAACACAAGTTGATGCACTTTGCTACTACTTTTCCTGTTCTAGAAGCATTTTAAAACCAGGAATCAGATTTGAATAACAATTGTAAAGTTAACGAGCATCTTCATTGAAGTGCTTCAGTAAGAACTTTTGGAATACACATGACAACTTCAATTTGCAAAACATGCTTTGAATATTAAATACCCAATCCATTTTCACAAAATAGTATTTCTTCATAGCAATTTTATCACAATTAATTTTCACCACAAAAACATCAAAACATAAAATAATATTCTCACGGTGAATGATATATTATCTTGTTAGCCATGTCAGTTAGTTAATATCTGATGCATTTTTGCCAACAAAAAGTTTATTTTTCCATTCTTTACAGAGACTTCAAATCATACGTAAAATTCTGCTATCAGCTGTTTAAAATTGACGGGATACTACTACAGCTATGGCGTGTAACTCCTGTTTCAGACATTCAATGACTTTTCAAACTACTGAAAGCAACAATCACACTACAGTTAACACTATTTGAAAGGAAAATTAAGCTAGGTGCTAATGTTGCTAACAATCCATCTGGGATTTTACAGTCGTAAATCACAAGGAAATGATTAAACAAGAACAATACAATGACAATTAGCTCAAAACAATACCTTTCTTAGGTTGCCCTCGGCCTTTAAAACTCCTTGGTTTACGGTCATTCGCCTTGTCTTTGAGAGGCTTGACTACCATTCCTTCCAACTTTACACCATCACTCAAATAATCCCCTTCGCTTTTGCTTCGGTGACGGCGTCCATGTTCATGTTTCTGGTGATGCTTTTCATGAGCAGTTCCATTCATCCCCTTGGACTGAAGCATCTTCAACGATGCAGTAGGCACAGTGTTGCTTCCATTCGAATCCATTTGATGCTATTGATTTACTTGACCTTTAATGAGGATGGACAAAAATCAAATTAGAAGTCATAAAATTTAATTTTTAAAAACTGAATGCTTGGCTACATACTTCTTACATTTGCTTTCGAAAGCAAGACGGGACAGGCCAACACCTCATTTCTGAATACAAAATTACAAGAATATTTTCAAATGTTTTCTTTGATACAAGACAAATTCTTGCAAACAGAATCATGGGCACTGAGTGTCAGGATATTCTGGTGACAACTGCGTAGCAAATTTTGGCAAAACGCAGAGTGCCGGCAGATCAAAATAACCAGGATATTGCTAAATAACATGAGCATTCACGCTCTGGCATATTCAGATCCAGCCATTTCCTGGAATATCACATTTCTCAAACAGGGGTGTTGATGCATCGGCACACCATCTGGGAGGTTGGTAACAATGAAAATCAGGCAAGAGCAAAATAAATTATTTGCTTTCAAAACCTGTCGAAGTCAGTATACAAAAATGTACCTTTGTAATCCAACTGTGTTTACAAGGCTATCTTGGGCTGAACTGAAACGTGCTGTCGCTCAACAAGCTGCTTGGATGTGCTACCGATTGCACATGCGAACTCTGATCCGTATTTCTCAATCGATCGACTGCTTTCTAGTCGATGATTACTGGACCTGAGCTAGCAGTATTTGAGAAGACCTCTGCAAACCTGTCGCCGATGAATCAAAACAAAGCAAAATGGAGGCCGAGCTTTTTTCTCCTGCAACTGCAAAAAATTCGAAAGTTCAGCTACAAATCGTGAATGAAATCAAGAGTTTCCTTTACTAGCCAAATACAAACTCAGGTCGACAATCAAAAACACTTGATAAAAATCAACTTCTTTTTCACAATAACTCAATTACAAGAGCGTGCTCCACTTTGAAACGTGTGTTTCCCTCGCCTTCTCGTAACATCTAGTTCTATCACGTGGACTTGTTTTGATCTATCCTGATTGGTTCGTTCAATAGCATGTGACCCCTCTCATACCTCCCTAACTAAATACACCGCTAAACATGTCGAGTCGCATGCGCGTTTGTTGACAAAAATAGATAGATTTTACTGAAACAGTTGTTTACACATAGCCACCCTATCTACTTTGGCATCAGACTTATTTAGAGCTTATCATTATGAAGCAATCTCAAGACTGTAACTGGAATTGGTCTAGGCCCATTGCCACATAAATGTGGTATACCGTACAATGCAGTAAAACAGAGGCATATCAATTCAATTTTGTCCCAATGACATGTTTTTTTAGTCGTAATCTCCAATCAGGTTGTAGGGCGCATGGGCATGGCTTCTAATAATTATGGAGTACTCTTCACTGTCTATTTTACTCATTGATTCTACACCCATGCCCCCCCCCCAGTTCATATCAGCTGTCTTCGGCGATGCCCTAACAAACGCTCAAACAAACTGCTTCCTTGCAGCGATATACTGATGGGGGCTTGGGGGCATCACTCCCCCAATGTTTTCAAAAAGAAAGTTGGTCAAAAGTCGGCCATGCTGCAGGAGAAACGGCGACATTGTTTTCAGTGATCTTTTAAAATTTTTTTATAATAGCAGTAGTAAGTCAAATGGTCAAAACGCCCCCCCAATGAAAATTGCAGGGGTGATTTCTAGGGGGCTCAGGGGGGCGGAGCCCCCATTGTTAAGATGTCTGCTCATGTTGGGGGGGGGGGG
>WIPJ01003031.1:355161-394604 GCA_018155075.1 Cassiopea andromeda | reverse complement strand
TATATATGTAATTGATCAACACATAGTGAGTGAGTAATAAGTCTACAAATAGCGTAGTGTATATCTCTGGCTTTGTGTCTTCTTGCACATAAAGTAAGGCAACAATCAAACGTCAACAAACCAATGAGGGAAAGTCACAAGTAAGAAATATTTCTTTCTTGTGACTTCCTCTTGAAGAGCATCACTTCCTATAAGCTCTACCATCTTCAAAGTACTTTTTTGGCATATTAAATTTTTCCATCGGGCACATTCTTTGTAAGTTCTTATATTAAATGGAATTGAATAGCTTTTTTAATTAGAGAAGTTGCAGCCAAAGTTTACCATGTAACAAGCTGTGGAGTATGCATAAAAGTTTGGTAGTATTCTTGAGTCTGAATTTTCAAGGTGCAGGAAAGTTACATCAAGTTGAATTAAATATTTTTATCAAGTATGTGAAAAAATAAAAGAAGAGTAGACAAAAAAATGAATTATCTATATTTTAAACATTATAAATTGTGTGAGAGTGGCAACTGCTTTGTGTTTAGGATCTTTATGATTAAGAAATGCCCCCCTCCAAGAAATTCTGAAAAGTTTCATCTACTGAATTACTTCCTTTACCCTACTCTTACACCATACTGGTAAGTTTGTTTACTGCATAGACAAATTGATTTTTGAGAATTCATGGTGCATATCTGAGATAAATTCCCAGAATTTTTTTCTGATCCAACTCACAAGTTCTAAAAATAATCTAAAGTGCTTTACTTTTTGTCTCTTCAAATGCCCTGCCAGAGACCACATTACTGATTGTGTGCACCCAGTAATTGAAAGCATGCAACCAGTATGCAGGCAAAATACTGTGGGGATGACTTGTCTATGCATTATAACTTTCCAGTATGTTTTAAGGCTAGGTAAAAAGCACCACCAAGGCCAGAGTCATGAATATCAAAGATTTTACAGGCCTGGGGGTAAAAGAGAAAGTGGAAGCCCCCTGCAAGCAAAGCAAGTGGCTGTGGAAAATTGCTGCTAGTTTTGATTTATGAGATCCCTGGACCATGAAGTATTGGGAGTTATGAGGCCCCTAATCCTTGAGTTGCTGGGGAAATTTGCCCCTTCTGCCCCCTTTCAGTGGTTTTGCTTAGGGTAACTAACACTTACCAATCATTTTTAAAAGCTTTGTGATTTATGTACATTGGGATAGCTTCTCATGGCATACTTATATGCTGCTTGGAGCATTTGCAATTTCTGTTCAGATTATTTTATTATATTTATGCATGCATCTTCTAAATCAGAGGATTAATAAAAGACCTTCTATATCCTTAACTGGTGCATTAAGTGTGTGCTCCTTTGACAAGTATGTTATAGATGATGCCATTTTAAATGGTGGAGATCAAGACAGTAACTGGGGTGAAAAGGGACTACAGTCTTTAGCACAAGACATCAAAGGATTTTAACACTTCTGCTACTTTGCTGGAACTTCCTAATGCCAAATAGACAACATTAGTTGCCCTTTGCTGCCTATGACTCTATAAGTAGTTGATGAATAGAATATCTGATGCCTGATGTTGTGAGCTTGTTTTATTTTATCATCATGTAGCAATCACATGAGGATTTCACTTATGAGGACCAGCAATCTCTTCTTGAGGAATGCAAGCATGTCTTTGCAAGCAAGGATTGCATCATGGAGCCAGTTGTCCATGGATATGTTAGAAAGTAAGACTTGTTATTATTAACAAATCTTTATACAGGATTGCTCTATATTCATATGCTATTTATAGACAAACATGTAAACTTTTGTCACGGAAGCCCTGCTAAAAGAAGGAAAAGTGTATAGCAATCAATGTTTATGGCTAAAATTAAACAAAAATCAAGGAAGTGCTAGAAAATCTGCTTTAAAACATGTTTGAATGTTCAAAATTCATTTTCTTTCAAAAGTTTACAATTAAAAGTAGAACTAATAGACAGTGGCAACAAAAATTCAACTTCTTACTTCATGTGCCTTGTTTTTGAATGCTTTCCCAATATGGAGCACATAATATATTTTTAAAAATAGTATGCTGTGTGAGTTCACCAATGTAACTTTTTATGTCTTAGATGTTGTTTTTATTTCTTGTTATGTTGTCACATAGAATATTCTTCATCAATTGTCTGGGCCATTTTAGTTTTTATCTTAAGCAAATTAACATACACACTATTCTTGGTGAGTTTGTGCCATGTGGATCAAAAGGAAAAATAATGCTTACATAGTGAGTTTCATAGTCTCCCAATTTTGGGCTTTCTTCTTTCAACTGTCCTTAAAATAGAACAAGCACATGTTGTTTTTGTTAATTCCACCAAAGCCATAAGGTGTTAGGGATAAAGAATCAATAACAAAACTCTTATTTGGTAAAGTTGTTGATGCCATCATTCTGTCTCAAATCACATTAACTACTGAAAATCCATGCTTCTCTTTCCTTATACAAGATTCCCACTTCCTTGAAGGGTGATTGTTGAAATCTCAGCAGTTCATTTTATTGACTTGTATTTATGTTGAAGTTTTTATCCTTTTTTAGCATCCTTCATCTGAAAGCACATGAATTTTCTTTTGCTTTGTTAAATATGTTCCCGATAGAATTATTTTCATTTTACCTGGTTAATCTTTGCTCCAGATATTTGGAAGCATCAGGGATACCAGAAGAATTTGTTCAGTTGCTGGCAGAAAATTATACTGGAACAGCACAAGCTGCTAACCTTTTAGCTGATTGGCTGATTGTTGCAGGTAATTTCACATGCATATAGTTATTTAATGGAATACATTTGTGAAATGTTGCTTTTAGGCTGCACTTATAATTATTGTATTGTTATGGACAGGGCAGGAAGCATTTTTTATTGCATACAGCCAAGAAAAATTTTTGCCAAACTGCCTTCCTACTGTCACAGGCTTTCTTCAGAATAATATATATGCCTTGGTAAGTCAGCTGTCATTAGAATTTAAATAACTAAAAGCCATATTCACACCAAACAGACCTTCATTATCACCATTAAAATTGATGCTTGGCTACTTTTACTATATTTTTTGAAGGTTGTGATGTTAGTGAAGTGCAAGACATGGTGGAGTGTCATTTGAAAGACATGATTTTAAAGCATTTTGATCCCAAAAAAGCAGATTCCATATTCACAGCTGCTGAACAGGTATAGTGCTTTTTAGGGCTATTTTGCATGCTCTGTTGTCTCATTAGGAACCTTTTATCCTTTTGTGATCAAATGTAAAAGTGATGGTAAAACATACTGGTAAAATTTGGAATCATCTGAACACGAGATGGTAACAGAGACATTTTCATTAAGGTTTCATCCTTTCCTTGCTTAGGATAATATGTAGTTAGTGGAGCATCAAGGATGCTAGACATCTGTTTCTAAATTACTTGCTTTTACCTTGTTGCTTAGTTGTTGCATGCAAAATTCACTTACAAGCAAATTTGTTGTAATTCCTTCCATCAAAGGTATTCTGAGCTTAGTACCCTTTGTATGTTACCAGATGTGTACATGATTTTCCTATGGCATGCAATTGGCATCCTACAAACCCTAATGAGTGAACTTTGTTATATGCTATTGAGAACAAGGCATAGGAGCTTATTGTACTCTAGAGTACCAAATAATAGGGGGTGGTAGTAATTGGGGGAATGTAAATTTTTAGAAAATTAATAACAGGGGGTTAGAATAAAAGGGTGGGGTGAAAAATTGGTTGAGATGGAAAGTAGAAAACACAGATTGTTGAAGTAAATATTTCAAATTAATACACCTATTGATAGAAATTTGCTTTTTAACACTGTTCTTTGCACCTTCTTACATGGTTTCTATATTTTAGGCTCTTTAAATGTAACAAAAGGGGGGTTGGAATAGCAATAAGGGTTTTGAAAAAGTTCTAAAACTAATAATTGGGAGGGGATGATCATTTGGCACTCTTGAGTGTAAAGAATTCTCCAATGAACTGTAGCAGAACATTAGAAGATTGTGAAGTCTAATTTGAATATTATTAGTTCATATCTAACAAATTTTTTATAATTTTCTCCCCCAGACACCAGACTGGATTGAAGCTATGATTGCTCACCCCCCATGGAGAAAGCTATTTTATGAGTTAGCAGAGAAAAATCCTGACTGCTTGCTGCTTAATTTTTCTATCAAGGTAAGAGTCAAGTAAGATAGCTAACAAAGAATTCTCTCGAGATTGTTTTTTTTACCTTGCTTTAGTATTCTAGTTTTCTTCAGAATATGCAGAGGTATTTAGGCACATTGAGTAAACTTTTTGGTGATTTCTTATTTCAGTTCCTCTAACAAGGAAAAAAAAGATATTTTCCTAGCATGGCTCATGCAGGTCCTTGAACTCCATGCAAAGTGCTTGAATTTGAAATGTCATTTCAAGGGCACTTGAAACTCCTTGAAAATGAGAATTTTTCCTTGACAATCAAACTCCTTAAAATTTGTGGATGTTTACTGCATTCTTCGCTCACAGCAACAAACAAATCAAAATTAGTTTATAGACATATCCGAAAGAAAGGTTATAGAATATCGTACAAATATATGCCAAGAAATGTTTCGTTTTCGGTATTTTAGGCTTCCTGTTATTCACAAATGTGCAGTGAATGTCAGTTAAGAGCATCTTGAAATTTCTTGTTTTAGTCCTTGAAAACTCCTTGGATTTGCATATCAAAATCCTGCACGAATCCTGTCCTAGAAGCACCTATGAATATATTGAACAATGATATGTTCATTTTTATTTACTTTGATATTGAAGCGAACTGATATTCATTGGAAAGAATAATTTTACATGAATTTTAACAAGAGAAGGATGTTTACAAATGCCTTTATGTAAAGGTAAAGGTATTCCTGTACACTTTTGCACGTAGGGGGGTGCCTGTTAGAGAGGACACTTATCCTGAGCCATCGGCATGTGAGGTAGGGTGGCTAGTTCCTTTCCTCACCACCTTTATCTCCTCAGTGTTCCCACTTGGTACCCATTTGCCGCTGGGTGAGCAGTGGGCGAGCATTCAGCCAGGGCATCGATTCGGGCTCGAACCGTAGACCTTCTGCACGGGAGGCATGCGCTCTAACCACTATGCTACCTCGCCCGTTTGCCTTTATGTATATTATTTTAAAAAATAATTTGATTGTTTTCAGTCACTGGTGCTTTCGACCATTGATTTGTTAAGATTCTTTATTTAAAACATAAATTGTATTAAAGTAGTTTTATACCTACATTGCACTTATAGAAACCACAATTAGAAACACACCTGTAATTTTGTAAAATGTTCTCTTTGGATGCAACAGATAAGACTATCATCTCAACAAAAAACATGTAATTTTATATTCCATAATTTTCACACAACTACCGCCATCATCCAATTCAATCCTTGTAACACAAATACTACAGATGTCTTTATTTTTCCACCATATAGGTATGAAACTACCAAAATACAATAATATGATTAGTTTCATGCAATTTGATACTAAATCCTTCTGGGACAATGCCTTGCTTCATTACTTTTATGAAATGTCTCCAACTTAAATCCATGAGTCCCTGAAGAGCTTTTTGTTGACGATCCCAAGGGTATTATAGCTAAGATGGTGTTGAATTCAGCACATAATTTTTTTCTTTTTGTTTCTCAGCTGATATCAGATGCTGGATATCAAGCTGAGATTGGCAGTATGTCATCAGCATGTAACCAAATAGAAGTTTTTGCAAGAATTTTGAAAACATCGTTGACCAATTACATAAGTCAGAGGAACGAAAATGAGAGCATTATTAAGGAGATTGCAGTAAGTCACTTGTTTATATCTATTTTAATGTGCTCGTTCACAGTTTCATGTGCTGTTATCAACCCATGATCGCCTCAGCATGAACAGGCAAGTGGAGATATGTCTTGTTTTTCCAAGGCTAACTTGCAGATGTGTCAGTTGTAGGATTGCCCGCGTTTAGCGGGAACCCTGTTGAATTAAGTTATTAATTTGTGGGAACAAGTTGCTTAGTAGCAATGTGGATTATAAGATTAAGGCAGCGCTTACATGGGGCTGACCGAATATTTGGTCGGTCAAAAATTTGGTCAGTTGGAGAAGCCGACCACGAAAAGGCCACTTAGGCATTGCATTTATAGGGGCCGGTCAGTCATGTTCATGACTTGCGCAGTGTACTGATGGCGCCAAAACTATTGTGTTACAAAGGTAGCATCCTCGTTTGCTCTCATTCAGTCAAACGAGTTTGCAAATGTGAAAGATATGGCTGTCAAAGGAGAAGAAGGAGAAAAGAATTTTATTTGGGTGGATGGTGAAGCATCTTTGTTGTTACGTGTAGTAATGGATTTCCAGGCACAGAAGTCTTCACAACGCCTAGACTCGGAGAAAGTAAAAAACAGGCCTGAGGACAAAACTACCCTTAAAATGAGGATAGTGGGTTGTCATGTGAAGCATTCCTAAACAAAAACAATGCAAGTGCCTTCACTAAAGAACGCATTTTGAGGAAAATAGAGCATTTAAGGATTCCGATCGCTAAGTTGTCGACAATGGAAGGAAAAGTTATTGTGGCATCTACGTTCTATGACGAATGCAGTGAGATTTTGTCTGGTTTTCCTGCTGTTGAAAGCATTACCGGAGGTGTGTAGAGTTCTTCCCTGGAAAGTGAGTCCTTGCTGGACGTTTCCCAACCATGTGGGTTAAGTATTAGTGGAATTATGCCAGATTTAGTTTGGCGTCAAGATGTGAATTATTCAGATGAAGGAGGGATTTTAAGCTCAGTCCTGCGGTTGGCGAAGAGAATGAGTGAGAGACACAATTTGCTCAGTTTCTCAAAGAGAGAAGACATGCAAAGCTTGGAAAACGGGATTTGTTGGAGGTGAAGTTGCTTGAATTTGCTAAAGAAGAAATTGCTCTTAAGAAGCGTGCATTGGAAATAATGGAAGAATCTGGGAAAAAACATGAACAGACAATGCAGACGTTTTCAGAAAGCATATCTGGAATGACAAACGTTATCAGCAGTGGCTTCATACTGATTCAAGGCAAGGACTTATTCAACAACCATTACAATTGCCATTCCAAAAGCCAACATGTGCTCATCAATACAAAGGGATGGAAGCAAGGAATACAATGAGGAAAGAGGACAAGGACAATATACGTCATATCTAAAAGATAATAATCAATTTTGAAAATAACTCAAAATCCAGTCTAGTTAACTCAAACCTCGTTGTGATACCGTGAAAATGTTTGGCCGGCCAAATCCGTTTACACGTGGCCGTTCACGAACTTGGCCGCTCGATTTCCAAAGATCTGCGCCTTCCTAAGCGGCGGAATATCTGCACGCCTAAGTGACCTAATTTAAGATTGATTAACCGGCCCCGTGTGAGCCCAACTCCTAAGTGACGAAATATTTGACCGACCAGATATTCAGCCAACCCCGTGCAAACACTACCTAAGTATTGTCAGGATGGAATCAGCAAATACATTTGCTAGTTATGGTGTTTTGATCGTAGTGTTTGGGAATTTTTGGAAATAATCACGGATGTTTTAACATTTCAGCAGAATCATCTATAGGACATTTTGCGGTCCACCAGTTATTGATTCCGCTATGTAGTATTGTATCTGTAGGAATTTTCAGCGATTTAGAATTTTGAAAAAGTCAATCATTTTCTACAGAGACATTTTATGGTGGACGGCGGCATATAGGCTCTTTCTATGATCTAACGTCACCCGGCAAATGTTGGGTATCTTCCAAAGTTTTTTCACGCTGCTAACTGCTGTGAGCAGGGGTTTCAAATTCGTTTAGGCTCGGGGGCCACACTATGACGTCACGAAGGTCCGTGATATATATATATATATATATATATATATATATATATATATATATATATATATATAGAAAAAAACAAAAATGCACTTATCTTTCGAGTATATGTTTCGATGAAAGTCTCCATCAGTACTGATGAAGATTTGATAAAGATGAGATTTTAATTGAAACGATAATGAAGACGTGAGTACTGACTTAGGTACGAAAAATGAGTACTGAGGAAGATTTTAAGCGAAAGGTATACTGGAAAGACAAGTGTATTTTTGGTTTTTCTATTGATACGATGTATATACTTTGTGGGTGCGGCTCAGAATCAGCCCTCCCTATCTGGTACGCTAGACAATGGCAAAAACTGGAGGAGCCAGCTTTGTCAATGCCAGCTAGTATATGCGAAAAAATATCGCTAGGTTGCAGTATATTCAAAATTCTTCCGGGGGTCACATTGAAAGCCTTGACGGGCCGGCGGACATTGTCATATTTGTCACCAAAGCAACATCACTTCCAATATGGTATACGACGCTAGCATCATGCTACAATGGATGTCGTCAAATTTAGTACTAAACTAAGAGCAATATTTTTCGTCTTGTTACTGCTTTTCCTGACATCACCCTTATTGCATACTCTGGAATACCGAATAATTATAATTGGAGCTGGAGAGTTTCCTGACAACTAATACGTTGTGATTTATTGTATGGTGATAAAGACCTTCCTAGTGATGTTAATAAACATGTACTCGAACTTACTCTGGAGTTCATTCACAAAACTGGTCGTTTTACCTAATAAATTATCGTATGTCTTCCATAGTCACAAGCCCCCATCTTTTACATTTTCTCCAGGTTTGTTTTATTTTGGACAGTTAGGCACACTGGGCAAAAATTTCATCCAAATTTGTCATTAAACTTACCTAGCTATAGATGTTTATCGATTCTTACTGCCCAAAGGTAGCCCCACGAACAAAATTAAGCAAATCTAAAAAACAATTTTCTAGCAATTTTTAGTAACTAGTGTTTGTATGTTTATCTTAGTTTTATATTTAATTTTCGTGTATTTTCGTGTCCTAAATGTCAATGGCTGCGGAGTTGTCATGACATCTTGCACTCCGTGGTATCATCCTTGTAGTGTGGTAAAGCGCTTTTGTGTTCGTACAGTCTTATGATATTGTTGTTTATATTTTAAATATTTGCATATAAAGAAAGAAAATTGTGGGTAAGGGAGAATAGAAATCATTATCTACTTTCGTACTTGCTTTTGTACTTTAGGAAGAAATCTGAAGAAGATTTTAAAGAAAAATGTTGATTCGAGTAAATAAATTTCAGAAAAAGCTCAGTATAACTCACGAAATTCTCCAAGGTAATTCTTTAGGGGGTTGAAATAAGGGCTGGGGGTTGAAAAAAATTAAAAAGCTAGTAATCGGGAGGGGGAGGACAATTTTCGGTACTCAAGAGTATCGATATATTCTTCAAAGTTTAGTAGTGGAAAGTAATGTCACTTGCAGCAGTAAAGTCGTCGTCGTCGGCTGCAACTCGTTTCCGAGCATTGATGTTTCTCGTCATTGACCCTCCGAATTCGGGTGTCGGCGTCGCAGATGACTTCCTAGCCCCAGTTTCGTGTGGAACCGTCGATCACAAAGTCCGCAAGGTATGGTGGGTGCTGGTCGAGGAATGAGTAGTCGCTCTTGTTTTTCTGCTTTTCTCTTCTGAAGGCTGGCTTTTCGTTCATCTTCCAGATGCGCCGTGCCTTTACGGATCGAATCCTTCCATAATGCTTTATTCGATGCAGTAAAGTATTTTTAGAGTATTAGTCATGTTGGTTGTAAAAATTAACTTAGCTTTAAGAAGGGCCACAATCTCAAACTGTGCAAACTGAAAATAGTCTTTAATCGCGAATCATCTGCGTTGTTCGTCTGGTAACTATCTCTGTTGAGTTAGGATTTGTGAAATTCAAGTTTGTTAGACGGTTGTTTTTCATAATTTATGAGACAATTTTGGTGAAGATTAAATAATGGAAATTAAATTAGACCAAGCCATATTTTCTTCACTTTTTATGAGATAAGACCAATTAAGATGAAATTAGACGAGATCAGCCTGGTAGATCTAATTACTTTTGTTCGCTTTAATGTGAGCCCAGTTGACTTCATGGAGTCAAATCTATAACGTATGCAACAATATTTGTGAAATTGCAAAGTTTTAGTTTGTGACAGCAGATATATATAAAATTTTAGTTGAAGTTAACCAAGATTAAATTTTCTAGCTTTTTAGCACTGCAAAATTTTGTGTCAGTGTTGAGTGGAAGTTGAACGTCTTTGACATTTTCGCATGCCTCTTGTCTTATTCATGTTCCGTTGAAAATTGAGGCCATGGCTCATCCTCAGAACATTTTTCGTTGTGGTTTTTCATTATTATTTGTTCAACTTCAAAAGTGCTAAATAGAACTATCTGTATTTGACCGTTCTTATTTCAGTAACTAGTTGCTTTTTCTATAGAGAGCTGCATGTCACGGAAAGCATACGTACTTGTTTACACAATATCTTTTGAGTTACTTATCAAAAACAACGAAAAATGGAGCATTTTTAAAGAGATTAAGCCAAGAATTGCAGGAAGCAGCTGTTAAAAGGTGACTTAATTGTGTAATATTTTCAACAACTTTAGTAATATTTTCAACTATAATATTTTCAACTCATTCATTCATTTGTATGTATGATATTTTTTTTTTCATTTTATATATATATATATATATATATACATATACATATATATATATATATATATTGCTACTCGAAACCATAGTTCATCTTCTGTAGGCGTAATAAAGAATGGTCAGATCCTGAACTTAAATAGCACTGTGGTACTCCTGTTTCATTCTTTTCTTTTTTCTGCCAATTAGCTATTGCAAACTAGCTACTATGTAGCGAGAATTACAGTTTTACTTGGTAGGTCCTCTGTTATTGATATCATCAGTCAATCACCATGCTTGATTCATGTGCTCCTTCACAGTGTCATGTGCTATTGTCCATCCATGATCGTCTCAGCATGAACAGGCAAGGGAAGAGCAAAGATACTTTAGACTACTAGCACATTGAAATCATTACCTGGTTCCACGTAAAGCTGTACCAAAACATTGTGAACAGGACGTTGCTTTAGACTTTATTTCACATTTACGTATTTTGTTTACTATAGTGGTAATAGTTTGCTAAATTCACGTTATGTTTACGTTTTCACAGCAGTTTTGTTAGTCTTGAGAAGTTTTTAGAACTAGAATATGGCTGGCAGAAATTAAGAAACTTTTTACTACTAGCCCTTGAGCCAGGTTTCCTATAAAAAACCTGTATTATAAACATAATCTGAGGTTTATTTATATTATTGGATATAATTATAGAATTTCGATATTATTGATTCTTTTGATGTAAAAGACTACTTTCATATGGTTTATAAGAATATTGAGACGTAAAAGGGCTGAAATTTAAGAATAATTTGTGAATAGCACAAGGCTCATTATGGCTAAGGACTTTTGTGTATTCCAATTATAACGTTGTTTTCAGATTAACTTTTGCATTATCCATTTCACTTCATTTAAAAATTATTTATACAGAATAGAAGTTACAAAAAAGAATTGATTTACATACCTGCCCTGTTTTTACACTAATTACAATAATTACACGGAAAAAGCTAATTACAATAAAAGTGAAAAGAAAACAGAATAAATTAAGCTAGTACGTAGTAAAAAACGGAGAATCAAAGTTGCCACTTTAACTTCTTCGTGCTTTCGGTTTTGCTTTAAAGGCAGAGAACGATATGTTTTTGTTTCATATGTAAGGTTGTTCCAAATGCATGCTCACCTGTAGGAAAAACTTTTTTTGTCCCGAGGATGTCCTTAACAGAGGAATATGAAGATATGTTTTGAGTTACGTAGCTCCCTGTTTTGTATATCAGACAGTCCATGAAATAATTCTTTTAGATATTTAAGCGCTTCATTATGAAGAGCCTTAAAGACTGCCTGTACGGTTTCTGTATCAATCAGTTGCTTAATAGTAATCCAACCGAGCTGTTTTATTAGTAGCTCCGAGTAAGCATCATAAGGACTGTCCGTATCAATTTTTGCAGCTCGATTTTGTGGTTTTTGTAACCTTTGTAAGTTTGTACTGCTTGCGCTACCCCAAACTGGACAGCAGTACCTAAAGTACGGCTCAATTAAACTCCCCCTTAACAGGGAAATATCGAGATCCATGCAATGTTTATTGTTCTGCTCCTTTTTTGCTATATATTTGTGAAATAAAACATCAATAAAGATTGAAATACCTTCCTTTGATTTTCTCGCAAAGTTTCACCTTTAAGAATAATCCTGAATCAGAAAAATTTAAATTATTGATGCCCTGCTGAAAAGATATTCCTATAAACGAGATTTTATTTTTGAGTTTTGCAAGAAATGAAAGGCACATTGTTGGTGCCCTTCCGTCTTCTAGTGCTCTAGACTTCACCAATTTTCTTGTATTTTTGCTGTCAGAGTTGTCTGCATGATATAGTGTGGGATTATTTACATATCCCTTTATTTTAGTGGCCATGATGTTTGGAATATAGCTTTTTCATTAAACGGAGGATCTGCCCATCCTGCTATCGCTGCGTCCCTGACGTCAATGCTCTCTCGAAAGCAGCTCAATCCCGGAGACATAACTACGGTGAAATACAACACTTCCATTCCATTTTCTAACCATTTACCTCATATATTTTTGCATGATTGTTTTGTAACAAAATTAAGGGCTTTCGAAGATATACTTTCTTTTGAAGTGGTATAGAGGTTTTTGCAATCTCTGAACCATTTTCACTTTAATGTTTACAGTTGTACAAAGCATATTCAAGTCAAGATGCTCCTACAGTTGAACTTTTGCGCATCCCATTGTTCTTAGGTATGTTTGACCTTTTCTGGATATTGAAAGTATTTTCCCACTGTACTATGAAGGAAGCAAGCGCACTGTGTTTTGTTTTGTGTTGCAGTTGTGTTATAATGTGTAGTATATGCGTATTTTTATTGTGTGTTTATTCAAGCTGGCCTTGAAATCATTCTTCAAATGCTTGTGCATTTTGATGTTCAAGGCCATGGGCTAGTATGTTACAAACCGAGCTAGCATGGTGCAATTCGTACCCTCAAATCGTACCCAGTTTACAAGAATTACCGGATACAACTCCAAGTGGAGGTTTGAGAGTTCCACAAGGTTCATGTCTTGGCCTTCTACTGTTTTCTATAAATATCGATGACCTCCTTAAGGTGGGGCTTTTCAGTCACTATTGACTTATGTATCTGTTTTACTAGTAATTGAAGTAAATATACTTTCAAGTGTGTATACAGGAATGTATTACACATATTTTGGCTTATATCTACCCTCTCGTTTTCACAGATTTACTAGTTAACAGTTTGTTCAAGCCGGGAACACATATCAACCCGGAGCACAAGTCAAAGTATACATACATACTTGGATATAGTACATCAGTGTATGAAACATGGAAAGGTGACACTCGCGTGGCAATATGCAAAGATGAATTGAAGGGCACTGTGCAAGCTATAGACAGAGTTCATTCCGTCTGTAGTCGAGAAATTGGGGGAACATTGCAGTTATCTTCAGAAGTTGGAATGCTCTATCAATGCATAAGGCATGCTTGTTTCTTTCTCTATAGGTTTCTTTCTTTCTCGTATTTGAGAGACTTTCATAACATTTTAATACTTGTCATATGTTTTTTTAAAAGCATACCCCCTTATTTTGGTAGAAGTATTATATCATATTACATGATATTTTATATCATATTACATAATGTTTTATATCATATTATATTATATTATATTATATTATATTATAGTATGTTGTGTTATATTACAATATGTTATATTATGTTATATTATATTATGTTATGTTATATTATATTACAATATATTATATTGTACTATGCTATGTTATATTATATTACATTATATTATATTATGTTATATTATATCATATTATATTATGTTATAGTATATTATGTCATATTACACTTTAACTTTAACGCCAATACTGAGCATCGCATAAAGCATTTTGCTCAATATATTACAATATATTATATTATATTACATTATATTGCATTATATTATATTGTATTATGTTATAGTATATTATAGTATATTATATTATATCATGGTATATTATATTACATTATATTGTATTATATTATATTATATTATATTATATTATATTATATTATATTATATTATATTATATTATATTATATTATATTATATTATATATATTGTGTTACATGATTTTATAATATGATCTGATCTAGCCTGCTCTGACATTGTTAGAAGTATTACATTATATTATACAGGGTTCCTGCTACTCCTTAAACTCCGTAAATGCTCCTTAGATTTGATCTACATTTTTAAGAGCGATTAAACACTCCTTATGTTCATGTATTTTAGCGAAAGCTCCTTAAAAACACCTTATTCCTACTCAATTTTGCGGGGAGAGGGTTTTCAATGTTAGATTTATATAGGAAATGGTTTGCTTTTTGTCGTGGAAATGCACAAAAATACTCCTTAAAAAACATTGTTTAGTCCTTAAAAACTCCTTGAAAAGTCCTGAAATTTCATCTATCAACCACAGCACAAACCCTGATTATAGTGTATTGTATTATATTATGTTATATTGCATTATATTATATTGTATTATGTTATAGCATATTATAGCATATTGTATTATACATGTTATATTATATTATATCATGGTATATTATATTACATTATATTCTATTATATTATATTATATTATATTGTTTTATATTTTGTTATATTATAGTATATTATATTATGTTATATTATTTCATATTATATATTGTGCTTAATGATGTTATAATATGATGTGATCTAGCCTGCTGTGACGCAATAGCTCTTGCAATTCACTAAGTGATATTTCTTGTTATTCCTCTCATGCAATATATAGGTATCCAGTTGTTGCCATGGGAATTCTACGTTGGGTTGAAGAATGCCTCTCTGGCAATAACTATTTGAAGGTAATGACAGATTCAACTCCTCTCCACTTGGTTTTACTGGATGAGGTGAGTAATTTTGCACTGATTTATTACTAAATTCTAATTTGGAGACAGAACGCGAAATGCTCTTACTTGGTTTGATCTACTGCTTCTTATTTTGTTTCATATATTGCTTACTGATGATCATCGATTAGGCAACTGATTACTTGATCTGCTGTTTGATTGCTATTGATTAATCCGATCACACTGATTAAGCTTTGTTTCTTTATCTACCGTATTCTTCTCTCTACTTCGAATCGCACCATCAAATGGTTCTGTCGTGACTGGGGACCTAGTGAAAACACAAAGGAACTTAGCCACCCTCACCTAAGAGATTAAAGAAACAGAACAGGTGCACCCTAGCCAGCACTTTCCAGCTTGGGAATCGTGAATAGTAGTAACCTTTAGATTTTTGTTTCTTTCTTCAGGTTAGCACCTGTCACCCAATCCAGCACCCACTCGTCTTGAAACTACTTATAAAGTTGTTTACAGCTTCATACCCAGGCCTGGAAACTCTCGTCGAGGTATAGTATGATTTTTTCCATGCCATGTCTTCCGCTTTCGTGTTTTATATCCCAATTATTATTTGTTCATCTTCTTCCAATTTTGCTCAGAGCAGGGGTATCAAATTCATTTTGAGCCTAAGACCGCACAAAACATTGTTTGACATCGAGCGGGCTGGGCAGCTTGACGCGATCCAGAGGGGGGTACCATGTTAGGGAATAGGAGCTTCAAAATATAGAATATCTCATCGGGTGTTTCCTATTTGGCGCGCTAGAAGTTTTTGAAAAACTGAGGGATCCAATCATTGTATCAGCTAGTACAGGCGATAACAATATTGCTAGTTTTCACTTATGAATATACTTATTAAGTATAAAGTATAAATAAAGACTTGGATATAGCTATAAATATAAACTTATATGAACATAGACTTGATAATATGCTAACACAGTCTAAACTTGATTAGGTGTATAAAGCACTGTTTGAAAGTCATCTTAGACACAGTGACAAATTATGGGGCAATTTGTCGAGCACGAAGCTCCAACATCTTCGTCGTCTACAGTAGGGTGTTGCAGGCGCCCCGATGTCTTCCAATTCTGCCCAACTTTTTTGTGGTAGTGAATTTTCACGAAAAACTTACCTGTGCAAAATTTCAAGGAAAACAGATATGGTATAGGGGTAGCAGATCGCATTCATAGTTTACATAACTTGAGCCCATTTTCGGCAAGATCAGGAACTCTTATTGAAATCCAAACATATTAATGTTAGGTCTCATGTGAAAGCGTATTATGTGTAGAGTTCAAAAATCAATGCCCCTGCTTTTTTTATCTACTGTTTTTTATCTATTATGGCTTAAATTGAGAATTTGTCAAATTAGCAATCTTTAACTGTCACATTATCATCTTCTTGTTGGAGCAGAAATTGGTGCTTATTTTTATAATTATCTTTCAATATGATTCTGTGTTAAGTTTCAAATTGTCAGGCCACTGTCAGATTGGTGCTGGTGACCTGAAGCAAAATATTATCCATATTAATGATAAAGCATGGAAGAAACCCTTAATAGATTAAGTTCACTTCCACACTAAGTAGATCATGCTCAATACACTACGTCCCTATTTATGACGATGTCTGACCCCCTGTTCGGCATCCCTGCCCTTGACACACATTTCCTTCTTTTTGCTTGTAACTTTTTGTCATTTTCTTCTTGACAGGAAACATCCCCATGGTTTCACGAAATTTTGCTTTGTTTTAGCTTGAATTTAAAAAGACGATCTTGGATCGATTAGTTCACATGTTGAGTAGAGGATACGTAATCCCTGTCGTCCAGTTCATAAGAAACTGTATGGAAAGCCAACTGACTGATATTTCATTAATTCGACATTTTGTGACGGAGGTTTGTGTAGTTATATACGTTCTTTCTAAATATAAGACTAAAAACGTATTCATTTAGAAAGGAAAGAAAAAGACTGAGTATCGATTTTAAGTGCAGGGAAGGATAGCCTGATGCTACGGTCAGTATCGATCCATAGCGGCTTGTCCACGATGTACGCTTTGGACTCGAGACACAGCCCTGCACTAGAGGCTCAGCCAACCAAATCGAGGTTGTTCCATGCAGTGAATCTAAGAACGATGATGCAATAATTGCATAGCAAAAACCTTTGGCAAATCAACAGAATACACGTCATTATGTATAAGAAAACCATCATTTTGCCTAAGCCTCAATTTTCTTAGCTTTTCCCCCAAATTGAGCCTGAAATGTTCTTAACATTTTCTTATCTTTTACTGAAATAAACAGGTTAGAATTGGCTACCGTTTCTCTGTTTATCTTGTATACTCGAATTTGAATTCTGTCTTCAAACATTTTGAATGTAATAGTGACGTAACATGGATTTTTTGCCAAGAATAGCACTTAACTTTGGGAATCGAGCCTTGCTGTTTTCTTAAGATTTACTAAGGATTTTGGCTAATTGAGCCTCATTTTCTTATAAGCTTTTTTCATATAAGAAACGTGTAGTTCATTTTTCTATTATTCCCAAATGACATGAGCTCCGTCGATCCAGATTAATTTAAATAAACTATCAACAATGAGATAGAAATATTCAAATGACTGATCGAACTTTTTGAATAGAAATGCCTTCTTTTCATGAATAAACATCATTTGATGCTGTAATTGGACGAGCTAGCTGATCATTATTGCTCTTTGTCTGCAAGACCAGGGGGCGTCAAAGTAACAACTGTCAAAGTAGAGAGGCCTGCTCTCTAAGGCCGGAGGCCTGCTCTCTAAGGCCGGAGGCCTGCTCACTACGGCTGGTGATAGACTCAGGTGGGCATAGTGAAATACGCTATTTTGTGAAAAAGTGGGGGCAGTGCCCACCCACCTCATCCCTTCCCCCGGTTTCAACGCCCCCTGAAGACTATGAAGATAGATGTGAGCCCTTATTGATAAATATTTATTGGTGTATTTATTATTCTTTTTCATATCTATATAATGTACAACGTTTGACAGTTGGTATATATACAATAAAAACCATGTACTAGATTACCATGTAAACCATTAAACCAAGCACTATATACTGGTACGATTTTAGGGAAAGACGGACGGCTTGTAATACTGGTAACTTTTGATCTGTACAAGAAATAATATTGCTCCTTCTAGAAATGTGAATTGAAGCCTTCTGAACATTCTTGCAAAAATTCTTCAATTATTCGAAACTAGATGTTTTTTCGCAAATAAAGTACACTATTTACCACTAAAACACGCTTCTCGAACGAATTCTCACAGCATTTATTGGCAGGAATCCTTTGATGGTAATTCCATTGTTAGCCAATCAAGATTTGACACCTATGCTTCTCGCAACATTATTGGCAGAAATCCTTCGATGGTGATTCCTTTGTTAGCCAATCAAGATTTGACGCCAATGTTATTATGATACTTACTTGTTTTATGAGAATGCCTGATTTTTCATTGAGCCGCAATATTCTTGAATTATTTCGGTTTTGAGCTTTAGATTATTCTTAAATTATTCTTAAAATCGAAGGCGCAAGTACGTCTGAAAATAAAAGAATTATATTCAAATCATTATTGAGGTTTTACTTCATTATAAAGCAAACTAAAAGTGGAGCAGAATAACAAATATTGTATTGATAGTGAAAAAGTAAATTTATAAGCATTACTCTAACTCAAATGCACAAAAATTAAACATCTTGATGAAGCTTGAGTCTCACATTGTTCTTAAATTATTCTTAAATTTCAACGATTCTGAGCCTGAACATTCATATAAACTTTATTCTTACAAAAAATTCATTCGAGCCTTGAAAAAGAAATGCTCTATTTGGATCAGAAACAAAAGCTACGCCAAATCCTCCAGAAGTTGCAAAAATGGACTGACTTTCAAAATGTACTAACCACCAGTGCTTCCACTTTGAAAAATAAAATTTCCTTCCAGCTTTGACATTATTTCCTTAAACTTCCTTCCCAAAATTTCGAAATTTCCTTCCAATTTCCTTCCACTATGAGGCCAACAAATTTATCCTAAAATTAGTTAAAATTAGTTAAGGATTCAGGAACAGTTAACCAGCTTTGACAAAATGCTTGCTGTTTCTTTTTCCTTTTGGTTGGAGGTGCACATCTTTTTACTGAAGTTAGTTTACTATTGATGATATTTTCATTGCTTTCATCTTCTTCTGGCAACGAAGATCCTTCTTCACATTCTAATCCATCCATTTGCTACTGAATTTCAATTGCAATATGTAAAAGTAATAAAACCTGTCGCAACCATTCACTAGTACCATCAAGTCAGTTTGCCATACTTTTAGCTCCGTAAAATAAATCCTTTATGGCAACTCGTTTTATAACATGTCACACATAGTGTGATTCATGAAGAAAATATCGCGACTTATCAATAGAGACTAAAAAGCATGTCACTTTAGGTCATTATGTAATACAGTTCATTCATTCTGGAAGCTTGTTTTTACAATTCGAGCGCGCAGTTGTTTACAAAAACTAATTCAAAACTATACTTTTCTCCTTTTTGGAGCGAATTTTCAAATTTCCTTAATAGTCCTTATATTTTACTCATTTTCCTTCTTTTTCCTTCTAAATTCTATTTCCTTCTGATTTCCTTCTGAAGGTTGAAATTTCCTTAAAAAAGGAAATTTCCTTCCAAGTGGAAGCACTGCTAACCACAGACCGACATAAAAAGGAAAGATGAAATATACTCAAACTCAACAAGATGTAAATGTCAGAAAGAACCATAAGGCAAAATAAAAGTGGAGCAGAATAATAAATATTTTATCGATAGTGATAAAGTTAATCTACAAACAGTACTACAGCTCGAATACACAGAAATTCATAGTCTTCATGAATAATACCACAAGAGAACATCCACCTCGTATATGTAAAAACAACAAGTCTAAATTAATTGTGAGTCGGCCATAGGACTACACCTAAGTGCAAATCCAGAATGCGCCATAACATATACAGACGACAATTTTTGGATCATTGGGCAAGCAAGATCGTCTTTTCATCCAAGTGTTTTGGAATCTGTTTACATCAAGACTCGATACCTAGTCTTGTGTAGACAAAAAGAGTTAGTTTTTTCCCTGGGACTCTTCAAGTAAACAATGGTTAATAGGTCCTTATTTGCCACTCTTGGGGCCAATTAGATGCATCCTATCACCTGTAACCGCATCTGGGTATATCTTTCGGTTAACCTTTAGGTCACTATCCGACTTTTTCATACTCTGATGATTGTCGGACGAAAAAAGCTTTCAGTATGTCAAAAGAATGTTGCCGCTTTTTCGTGCTGTATTAATCTTCATGAAGCTTGAGCCTTGTTTTATTCTTAACTTATTCTTACAGAGTTCAAACTGAACCTGGAAATCCCGGAAAACAGTGCATTTTTAGGAAAAGTCACAGAAAATCTGGAATAGTCAGGGAATTTTCTATAATATTTATCCAAGTCAGGGAAAACAAATTATTAAGTCCGCATATCATTTTCATTAACTCTGCATGTTTGTTTGCAAAAGGATTGTTCCATTTGTCATCAATAAATGTGAACTTCATCACTTATGCTTTATCATGTATATGCACATTACCTATCTGTTAGGCTCCATTTTCTGTACCTATTTTTGTAAATATGTGAAATGGGAGTCAGTGAAAAAGTGGGTGTTTTTGAATCCCAGTTAGGGATTTTGGACATTTTATCTTCTATCACTCAACTTGGTCTTTGTATTTCATCTAATCTCACTTGGAAACCCCATATCAATTCCATAGCCAAGCATGCATCTCAGAAACTTGGCTTCCTTTCTAGAGCCCGTGGTTATTTCTCACCTTCTCAACTACTAACTGTATACAAATCCCAGATTCGTCCTTCTCTGGAGTACTGCTCTCATGTCTGGGGTGGTGCTCCTAAATCTTCTCTCCATCTTCTTGACAGAGTCCAGTCTAAAGCTATCCGTCTCATCAACAATCCAAACCTCACTAGTTCTCTACAATCTCTCTCCCATCGTCGTCTTGTTGCAGATCTTTCCATTTTCTACCGCTATTTTCACGGACATTGCTCTCAGGAAATCAAGAATATTATTCCCGATCCAGTGAGACGTGTTCGAACCACCAGAAGCTCTACCTATTCACACCCTTTCCAAGTTACACTACCTAATCCACGAACTCTATCTCACAAATCATCTTTCATTCCCAGAACTTCTCAACTGTGGAACTCATTGCCACCCACTACTTTCCCTGAATCCTACAATTTGTCATCTTTTAAATCTAACATCAACAAACTTGATCTTGTCTCCCTTTCTACTTAAACTTTCCCTCATTTTCTCAGTTTTTCCTTTGTCGGGGCTTTGTTATAGGCCCTACGGCCTTTCCCCGGCATTGCTTACTAGAAAAAAAAGGGAAAAGTCAAGGAATGGTCAGGGGATTTTGTTTTACGTATTAGGTATGAACCCTGTCTTAGATTTCAGCGATCCTGAGCCTGAATATTCTTTTAAACTTCATTCTCCTAAAAAGTTTGTATTTTTTATGCCCCGCTTGAAATGTAGCTTTGTGTTGCATACTTGATTTTTGAGGCATCATTTCTCTGGAGGGATTGCTCTGTTTTATTGATTTCTGGGATTTATTTTAACCTGTTTATCCAGAAGAAAACAGGCTAAATAATTGTGAGCCGCATGTTATGCTTTTAGCTGTATTTAGGAATTTTTCTCATAAACTTTGGGCAAAGCTTCTTTTGTGGTCTCCGTAGAATTAAATTATTTTTACAACTGCATTGTTCTTTCTTTTAAAATTTTCTGTCCTTGAGGTAAACAGAATGAAAAAGAATTTCATTTTTTGTGTAACCTAAAACATTGCTGTTAATTCTTGCATTTCATCCATATGCTTTAAAAAACTCTCATCTCATTCCAGTGAGCCATGTAAATATTAGCTGTTTGTCTAACAATTTCTGTGATTTGCCGAGCAAGTTATTTACAAAAATCATTGTCCTAATTGATGCACGCTAAGAGCTAGATTATGCATGACTATTTTTTCACAGCTTTATTAAATGTTTGGGATTTTTGACTTTTTTTACAGCTACATGTATCAAAAGTCAATGTTGAAGTCCTTTCCCGCGCCCAATGGCGCATAGGGCGGTGCCTATCTCCGTTTCCATAGCCCTAGGCCACGCGTCTGCGAATGCAGTGAAAGCTACAGCCGGGGGCTGGCCCACTGGTAGCTCCGCTCGTTTAACTTTCCCACTCCATTCCCGTATGTCGAGCGCCAGACGAGAAGGCAGTGGGTACCATTTTTAAAGTCTTTGGTATGACTCAGCCGGGGCTCGAACCCACGACCTAGCGGCTGTAAAGCAGACGCTCTACCACAGGGCCATCACTCCGGTTACATGTATAGACAACCGTATATAGTTTTTGTTCTATGAAACAATTTTAGCCAAATTGGTGCTAGTATGTAAGAACCAGTAACATCGAGGTTATGGCTGGCAGTTCCTAATTGTTCCAAAATTTTGAGGCTGAATTGCCTTATTTTGTTCTTCAACCGTGAAATCTCCTTAGGCTAGCAGAAAAGGAATTTTCATGTCCACATGTTAGTGGAAAGCTTATGCATCGTTATCCAAAGATACATTTTGCCTTCGGGTTTCAGGCTCAATCTTGTTCTTAATTCGTTCTAAATTTTCCACCAAATTTCAGGCTCGCGTCTTATAAATTGTTCTTATATAATAAGAGTTTAGCTGGTTAAATGGTCAAAACGCCCCCCCGCCCCAACGAAAAGTCTCTGATAAAAGCGATACCAAGTGAAGCTAGGTATAGTAGCTGTGTTGAGTGAATTTTTCCGGATATACACTTTTCTTTTATGAGAATACCTAAATTTTTTCCGACCTCAATATTCTTAAATTTTTCTGATTTTGAGAATAGAAGTATTCTTTAATTATTTTTAAATACCAAAGGTGTAACTTCGCCTAAACTTTAGTGATGTATTCCAATCTTAGTGGATGTTTAACTACATCATAAAAGTAAGCGAGAGTTTATATCTGGTATCGATGATACACAAGTACATCTGAAAGCAGTATTTTAACTAAGATACAAAAAAAACTTTTATTTCTTGATGAACCTTGAGCCTCGCATTGCTCTTAAATTATTCTTAAATTTCAGCGATTGTAACCTTAAATGCTCTTATACACGTATTTTTGATTGGATAAAAGTTTATAAGAGAATGAGATTCAATTGGTCAAAATCTTAAGAAAGTCCTAAGAAAACCACGAGACTCAATTTCCAAAGTTTAGTGTTTTTGTTGACCAAAATTCGATATTTCGTCATTATTGCATTGAAAATGTTAAAGATGGAATTCAAACCCATGTATACAATATTAATAACGAATGTTTAACCCATTCCAGCCAGTTTATTTCAGTAAAAGTTGAGAAAAATTTAAGAAAATTTCAGGCTCAATTTCGGGAAATGTTAAGAAAATTGAGCATCAGGCAAAATTATGGTTTTCTTATAAAAAAAACTTGTAAGCTTTGTTCTTATAAAAAATGAGTGTAGTAGCATTTTCTAATGTTTACATCCCTTGATGAAGTATTTCCTTAATTTCGATGCGTCAGTCTCTTCATGTAGATTATATTTCTGCTGTGTTTCCTTATTTTGACTTGTAACTTTTTTGATGCCGAAGGTTTTGGAAATGATTGCACCACCATACTCAAGGGAATTCGTGAATATATTTCTTCCGATTGTAAAAAACGATTCAATTACCGGAATATTGAGGAATGCCGACAAGAAAGATGACGTGTCCAAGTTTCTCTGTAAGTAATCTTTCCAATTTTACCTTTTTGAAAAAGAACTGAAAGAATCGTTAATTTTTTATGCTGTGCTTCCATTTTGCGGAAAAGCGTTCGTAATTTCCTCTTGGAATATACCAGCAACATTTTTGTGGTTAGCAAAATTGTGGGCTTCATTGCGCCAGTTGATAAAAAGTCTCATTTATTGCTGAGATTTTAAAATGGTTTGGCAATCAAAGAACGTATACTGAATTGCATAAATCAGATTCGACGGACAGTTACAAAAACTGCTTTTGCACTGGAAAAGAATCATTGGAAGCTGAAGGCAGAGAGCATCTTCAGACCCTCAAACCCCTATTAAACTTACCCCATTCATTTTTGTCCAAAAAATTTTCAACCCCCCGCTCTTATTAAGGCTTCCACATATTAAATCACATGTGTCAAACTCAGGCCCGCGGGCCAACTTTGGCCCGAAATGTAATCATATTTGGCACGCGAGATCTATCAAATGTGCATTAGAGCTGGCCCGCAGTTTATACCATATCTTTTATTTCAAACTTAACGTAATTTCTCATGTGTTTTTAATATCAGGATTTGAGATTTGGTTGTTCCAGATCTTGTGTTTAAGCAAAATTAAAGCTTTTTCCGTATGAAAAGGATAAACATTACATATCAGTTGCAGTTAATTTTTCAATTGCTGGCCCGTGACTTTACTTCACTGCTTACTTTTGGCCCACTGTGAGTTTGAGTTTGACACCCCTGTATTAAATTATCAATTTTCTAAGAGAACCCTGTTAAGAGTTGGTGTTGTGGCTAAGTTGCCCAAATAATGAAAGATTGATGTGCAACAATACAGTACTTATTCAATTATCCGACTCTCGTTTATCCGGCCTTCGATTATCCGGTCCGTAAAGAATGCGAAAAAAGAAATTTGAAAGACCTTTATGAAAAATTTTTGGCATTTTGATAATATTCTAGGTGCGTTTTTCTTGCTTTTTTATTGATTTATATTTTAAGAGTATCTAGTATTAGTTTGTAATGTGTGCTTTTGAAATAAACTTTACAAAACTAATCCTGTTTATTTATGCTGGTTTCTGCCCTTATTCGTATATTTTCGATTATCCGGAATTTCGGATTATCCGCACGCATCTTGAAATTTCATTTCCCGAGAAGGCCGGATTATTCAATAAGTACTATATTCCGAAAATTAGTTGCTTACTGTGATTTTATCGAGATTTTTTTATTAATACTGATCGGTGCACAGCTAGCCCAAACTTGTAATCCCCCTGTTTATTACGAGATCCCTCGCTTATTTCAGGTTGAGGAATTTCCAACCCCCCTACCCGCTTATATAGTAGAGTTTTAGAGAGTAGAAGGGTTTATTCGTTTTTGCTAAGCGTTTTTTGCATACTCTTATCAACTTATCAAGATTTGTAAATACAGTATACTCCGTATAATCCAGATTTTCTCCAAACTCCCGAGTTTCTATGTACTAAACTATATTATTTATTCCGGATTTTTGAAGACGTGTCTCCGCTTTATTCGGATTTTCCGTCAAATGTTGACGTCCTAAATTGTCAAATTAAAAAATAATATCACGAAAAAACTCCTCTTCTGAGAAATAGGAGACAGAAAGCACCATATAGAGCGGATTTTGTATTATGAAGATATTACTGGAAGTTATAGGAAATGTCTCAGTTTGTTTGAAATTAAGATGTTCTTACAGCGTTTCAGTCCCTATTTGATTTTATGTCTCATAAAATGTAATGACATCATTGTCTAGCGTCTTGAAGTTAGGTTAGGTCCCAGCCCCTTTTGTAGGACTTCTTCCCGCCTTTTCCTCGTGCTTCGATAGTTGTAAGATTGAGCTATATATGTAGGTTCAGTGAATCTCAAGCACCTTTGACTATCTTGCTGCATCGAATGGCCCTCCTGTTAATCCAGATTTCCGCTTAATCTGGATTTTCCCTTACTCTCGATTGATCCGGAATATCTGGTGTATCCTGTATATATTTTACAGGTTTTTATTATTGTTCATCATAGTCTCACGAGCTTCTCTGTTTTTTACTCAAGTTTAAATTCCTTTTAGTGCATTGTGAAGCGAGCTAGGCCGAACAAAATGAGATGTTGCACGTGAAACTAAAGGTACCTTCCGAATGATGCTATTCAAGTAGACCATTCTTCTAAAAAGAGTCCGTTGGAACATTGCATCTTCAATATATCGTTTATGAATATATTGAGTATTATAGAGTTTTGCATAAATTGAACTCTAATAGGGCCATATGGAGTACATTTATTGTTGTATATAAAAGGTATATTTGTTTATAGTTGTAAATAAATTTGTAGCAAAGCTGATTGGCAGAACTCATGTCCTTTCAAAAACACTTCGCTGAATTTCTTCCATAGTAGTCTTTTCCTGATCTTTACCTATTTACGCAAAGGTTTTGACATGTACGCTGAAGGGCAAGGAAATCTACAGTAGGCCTGTTTTTGAGGATTTCAAGGTAGAGCTATTCTGTAGTACACATTTTTTAATAGAAAACAAACTCTCTGGCTTCAGCCTGGATGTTTCTTAATATTTCGTCATATCCAGCCTTAAATTTTTCTAAAGTATTTCTTAAATTTTATAGACTTCTAATGACAATAACAACCCAGACTAGGCAAGAAAATGGATGATCAGGTTTTGTGAGGCATGTAATGGACGTTCGTTCTATTTTCTTGCTAGTTTGATCAGAAATTTGCCTGTAAAAACAGTTTTTGCAAGTCATTATTTGAAACTCAGCCTGCCCATGTTTCTTAAATATGTCTTAATTTTTGCCTAATTTCAGCTTCATGTTTCTTATAGACATGTTTCTTATAAAAGAAAGCGCGTAGCTTATCACCCCGCATTTGGATTTCTTGAAATGGCTACATGAAAACACTTCCTTTTGCCAGTGTGACACGTTCTATGTAATGGGCTTTTATTCTTGTTCCCCTTTGTGTATTCTTGCTTGCAGAAGCATTTTGAAGAGGAAAAATACTCATTGCTGAGCGTATTTAGGCCCACTGAATCAGCTATATGAAATTGGCTACACTATGAATTGACCCTATGCGATTTTATCAAGTTGCTCAATCACTCATATCCAAGCCCCTAAGGAACTTGGCATTTAGAACCGCACAAGATGCTTTAGCTTCTTTGTTATATGCAATAAAGTAAATTGTCTATGGAATTCAATGGGAACTATTTCATACATATTTGAATGCAGCTTGAAATCGTCTAGCTTTTTTGAACTGCAAAAGATTTCTCTTGGCAGAGCAGTTTGCGTTTCGAAAGGTAAGTACACAAAATTTGTACTGTCAACATTTTCCTTTGACTTAAGATCTTTATTGTAAACAATTAGTTGTGGTGGCTATCGATTGTTTTCTTTTCCATCGATTCAATGTCAATGCTAGCCATCGGCAAGATTGCCTTAAGAAAACCTGCCTTGATTCTAACTCCCCATTGTTTTTCCTTGTTAACTCTTTTGGCTTTTCTATAGAAAAGCCGACATTTCTGTTGCTTTGTTGACACGTATCCTAGAGATGGCTTCTGCTGATGAACTTCAACAGATCTCACACGAATTTATCAATTTTCTTGTGCTTTTGTGTAGGTGGGAGTATTAACATTCATGGTCAATTTCATATCTAGTACAAGCCACTTTAATAATTGAAAGAGAGAAATTCCTTGGCTTCAGCTTTTGAAGGATGCGGATGGTGAACCAGCTCTGACATATAGAAAATGTAACACCAGTTATACATCTTTGCTCTTTATAAAATAATTTCAACATTACAGAGATTTATAGACGTGGAATGAATTTTACATCAGTGTAAGAAGTCTGGATGGATGAAAGTCATAATCTTGGAATATTTTCTTTGAGGTTACACATATTTGTGCTGGCATTGCATTGCGGTAAGGTGTTTCTATTTCCTTAGCCACTTTTCTTATTCTCGATGATTTTATTTTATGAAATCCTGAAGAATTAACGCGGAAAATTACTAATTGTTGTTAGAAAGAGCCACAACCTAAAATGATCGAAGATTTCATTACGTCTCAGCTATTTTATGTAGAGTTTCATGCGTTTTATGTTTCAGGTTTAACATTCTCAAATCCGTCAGATGAGGCAAGGCTGGTGAAAAAGATATTTGCTAATTACACGAAAGCAGTGCGACCAGCTGAACGATCAGTGGATGCTCTTCGAGTGGATTTCAGTGTTAGAGTAATCCAAGTCATAGATTTTGTGAGTTCATTTGGCTTTGTATTTGTTCATAGAATTAAATGGGATTATATTTGTGAAATATTTCGGTTGTGTGAAGATATATTGAAACATGCAACTTGTATAATAGATTTTCAGCTTTACATTGAAGCCATTTCCACTTAGGCCTATCTTCATCAGATGAACTGCAAACATTTTCTTCAAGTGAATGATAAAATTATCTGTGCCTTAATAGACGAAGTTAAAGGGGCGCCGAAGTAGGAAGCAGAGGAGAGCAAGCACCCCCTGCTTTTATTTCGGGGAGCTGGGGGAGGGAGTAAAAGTGCCCTTTTTGAAATGCAGTAGAATCCTTTTCAAACTTTGATAGAATGCAACAGAGATCATATAAGCTCTATAAATAGGTAACATATAATTGGAAGAGAGATCTATTTGGAAGATTGTGAGAAATATAGCTCCTGTTAAAGAATAAAACGAAAATTTCCCAAAGAGGTGCCTTGGGTCCCAGAGAAGTGCCTATAATATTTGGTGCCCCATAGAAGTGGCCTATTGCTCTTGTTAGCCCCCCTTGCCACACTATCGTTCAAGGCTCCCTGAAGAATTATCTTCATTTGAATACCGAAATCTATATTTGATATTGACCAGAAAATGCTAGCAGAAAGGAGGCACAGTTCTATTTCTTCACTTAATTTGAAAGCTTTGCTTCAGTCTTTTCTCTCACTTGGTTTCACTCAGCTCACTTCTAAACATAAGAAACGACGTCTTTTACACGTTTTTATTTATAAAAAACTTGTCTATAAGTCTATAAGAAATATCAGGCTGAAATTAGGCAAACATTATGAAAATTTAAGAAGCATAGTTAGGCTGAGTTTCAGATAATAACTTTCAAAAAACTGCTTTTAATAGTAAATTTTTTTGATCAAACTAGCAAGAAAATAGAATTAACATCCATTGGATACCTCTCAAAATCTAAGCATCCTTTCTCTTGCGGTACAATTGCCTAATCTGGGTCGTTATTGTAATTGGAAGTCTTTAAATTAAAAAAAAATTAAAGTTGGATTTGACGAAATATTAAGTAACATCCAGGCTGAAGCTAGAGAGTTTATTTCTTACAAAAAATCGTTTATTTACATAGTTTAATAATTTAACGTAATAAAATCTAAAATCTAAAGTTCAATTGTTAAAATCTAAAGCAATATCATGTTCCAATTGTTTTGGTTCAGCTTTACGTTGAACTAGGTAAACAGACTTTCCGTGAAGTTTTTCTGCAATTTCTCAGCTCTTCCTTGTAGTTCTAATAGTTTCTTAAATTGTAGGCAGCAAATGTCAGATTTCTTATAAGAAGACACGTAATTGTGATTCAAATACTACCATGTACAACCAGTGCATTCGCCACGCCAAATTTGCCTTGTAGGGCTTCCTTTGGCAAGTTTCAATTAATCAAGATTTAGTTTCATAAAATTTCTCCTGGCAATATTTGAAAGTAGAGTAATAACTCACCTCCCTTCTGGTTTTTTTATGATTTTCACAGGAGACTTTAGCAACGGAATAATGTCTTAGTGTGTATTTTTCGTTGACTTTTAAAAAATAAGTTTGTAATTACCAATTAAGCTGGGTTTATTATCTTCTAGGATGAAAAAAACCAAGTCCTCACTTGGAATTTATGGATCAGACAAGTATGTCCGTTGTTTGAGAATTTTTTTAATGATATATTTCTTAAACTATTAGTTCATTCTGTCGGAATTTTTGGACGATTTTAATTATTTCACGGTTGGCCATAAAGTGCTACATATGAGTTATTGGTTACTTATCTTTATATATTTGATTTTTCTTTACTTTTCCTGTATATTTTATAATACGCTAGTAGTCACCTTTTGCTTCTGCAAAGACTAAGTGCTGTTTTTCTTATTCATAGCGTTTTCTGCTCGGCTCTTTCTCTTATATAATGATATTTTTACATCGTGGTATAAATAGTGCCCGTGGCAGGAATCCCTTAAGTTTTTCATAGTTTGTCCCCATTTTGGTACTGATTCCAGCTTTTTATTCTCAATATATTCAATGCCCATCAAATCGTGTTTGACTTCGCGCAAACTAAGAACTACAACTCTTAGAACTGCAATGGAAGAGCTAAGAAACTTTAAATTCATAGCCTATTAAAGTCGTCACCTAATTCAACATAAACTGTACCAAAAGAATGCGAATATGACATTGGCTTAGAATTTAACTCGTACTGGCGCATTTTTTGTTTGCTATAGGACAACTAGTTTGCTATTTTAACCTTCTGCGTAAGCTTTTACAGCAGTTTAGTTCTCTAAATTAAGAAACCTTTGGAACTTAAATGTGGCCAAACATTAGGAAACTTTTAGTACTAGGCATTGAGCTAGGTTTCTTATAGAAAAGAAATGTGAGGGCATTTAATGACACTGAGATATTCAGATAATATATGATAATGTATATTTGATAATATAATCTAGAGCAGATTTAGATACATATTCTCTTCTTTATAGAGTTGGAAAGACTATAGGCTTGCTTGGAATGAATCAGAATATCGCTTGAGTCGTTTGGTGTTGAATCCATTGTGGTTGTGGGTTCCGGACATTTATTTGTACAACAAGTAAGTCGTTCGGCTCTGCATTAGCGTAACAATAAATCTGAATGCTGAAACATGCAGTCACTTTGATTTTTACATACTTTCACATCACACTATGGTAAATTTTCATCTATCAATAGCAAGAATGGTTGGCAATTCAACAGCATATTTCTGGTCATTTTGTTTGTAGAATAAAAACGGCCCCATTCACGATTTATTGTCTTCTTCTTAATATACTAGGTCTTCAAAGTAGCTGTATGGTTTATTCGTAATCTCTTTTTTCTTGTAAGTGCAAACTGTAGCATGTTTAAATGATCAGAAAAATCAGAGAAAACAAGCCACAGCCTGGAATCGAACCAGAGTCTCTCACATTCTAGGCAAGCGTCGTAACCACTAGATCACAGTGGCTTGTTTTCAAGCCCCCTGATTTTAGCACCTATTGGCTATTTCGGCTTTCGCCTTTATCAAGCAGCTATAGATATGAACTCATAAGCTAGCTATATACATATTTATTTATATGTATAGTATGTTTATATGTTTATCCCTAGCTTTTGGTCATTTTGTCATTATATTAAGTTTTACCAGTAAGTTGATGTATATGCAGTCCGATTCCATTGAATGAATAATCCCCGGATAAGTCGGAAATTTGCTTAGTCGGACCGCTTTTTCATGTCCCTTGGAGGTACCCACCACAATTATGTCAAAGCACTTCATCTTGATGGTACCCAGGATAAGTCGGATTTTCACTTTGTCTTACCGATCCAATAGGTACTTTCGGCCTTTATACTCCGCTTTCCCCGGAACTAACTAATCAATTGTTTCGAATTTTTTTTAAATTTTCAAAGGTTTGAACGTGTTTTTGTAATCAATCAAGAATACGTTTATTTGATAAGAAAATAATTTATTAGAGAATTGTGCTCTACTGCACAGAAAGTTAGAAAAGTTATGTATTAGATTTTTTAGACCTAAGGAAACATAGATGTCTATGCATTAAAAATGCGAATTTACTGTGTATAAAGTGTCACGTATACTGATAGAGGGTAGCCAACATAAGTTGGTTACCCTCTATCAGTTAAACCTAAGTTATTTACTAAAATTTGTCATAATTTCAGATGCACATGGAGCTTTTTCACCATACCCTTATGTGCATGCGCAAAAATTAGAATTAATGAATTTTTGCTAGGAAAGTCTTTAGAAAGTGTTGATATCGAAATCGTGAAAAGGCTTCAGTACATAAATGATTCATAGTGGCATAAAAGCACTCATTCGTAGTTTCCAAATTGCTATCTGTTGTGTTTTTTTTATTATCTAGTAGTAGTCAAAATTGCCGTCAGTGGTACGTGGGGTTGCTGCCCTGTGGGGGGCATTGACTAGATTTATAGGAATTAGTCCAAAAAGGAATAGGTTTTTGAATAGAATTAGCTCTGCAAAACTCTTCAATAGGTAGTCTTAGCAGATTGTTGGTGGAAGAACCCAGGGCCACCAAGAACCCAGAGCGGGGGCAAATTGCCCCAAGGTCTCAAGGTCCAAAGGGCCTCTTAATACCCAATGCTTCAAGACCTAGGGGGCCTCATGAATTAAACCAGCAATAATTTTCCCAAGTAAATTTCTAGACCCTGAGAATTTTCTGTTCGTCTTTTTCTTTTACCCCGAAGCCTTTAAGTATTCTCAGCGGCCCTGGAAGAACCTTCCAAAAGCCCCATCTACTGTTTACAGGTTTGTTGATGCTGGATTGTGTAATTAGCATACTGTACTTTATTCTAGAACTGTTTTCCTTGTAGTGCGCAGGAGCAGTATCGTGGGTTTGACTATGACACCCAAGATGGCATCGTTGTGACGTCAGATGGAAATGCAGTATGGTACATTCAGTCCATCATGAAAAGTACTTGCAAATTTGCGGTCAAATATTTTCCATTTGATGAGCAGAAATGCGAGCTTGAATTTGGCTCGTGGACTCACAGCGGCGCCCAGTTGAACCTTTCGCTGTATAAGAATAATGGTGATATTGATGAAGCGACAGGAAATGGGGAATGGGTACTAGCTGGTAAGTTGTCTTCCATGTGTTGTCCATTCCAAATCCCTTAAAAGTATTTCCACATTTTTGATAACATGGAACCTCTCAAAATTATTATATTATTCGCAAGATTTATAGATTTCCTACGGAGAGATGGTAAATTTTGTGATAAATTTGCTATGGGGTCATTTATTCATCGCCGCTGAGAGGGGAAGCAAGTTGCCCCAGGGCCCCAAGGTTCAAGGGCTTCATAACACCCAATGCTTGAAGGTCTGGGGGGCCTTGTAAACAAGCAGTAGTTTTCCATTAGTAAACCAGCTGTAATTTTCCATAGTTAATTTCTAGATCCTGAGAATTTTCTGTTCGCTTTGTTCGCAGGGGGCCTCGTCTTTTTTTTGCCCCGAGGCCTCTGAATTCTCTCGACAGCCCTGAATTCATGTAGTACGTACGCGTTAAAGGGGGAGTAGGGTCAAGCAGAAGCGTACGCCATAGTTAAATGGGGGGAGCGGGGGGTTGATACATTTAAGTACATACTCAAAAAAATCCCTTTTTGCATATGTGTTTTAACATGTTCAAATGCAAGGCACTCTTATCATGCTTTGTTGTCTTTGACGACAACTTGCATTGCTGTTTTATGAAATATGTGCTATGATTATTTCCCTGTCTCTCAAATGTGTTACAGTCTTTCTCTATGGAATTATGGCTTAGATATTTGAAAACATTCCCGTTAGAAATATGGGGGTCAGATGGGTACGAGTACGCACGAAATAGGAGGGGGCCATTGCAAGAGTACATATGCGTACGAGGGGAGAGGGGGAGGGGGTCAAATTTTTGCCATTTTGGTGCGTACATACGAAGTGAATAACTCAATTCCCTAACTCGTGTTAGTTTTGGAGACGTTTTTACGATTCATGATATAAATTGAAATATTTGATTTCAAGGAGGATCCTGGAGTGGCATCCCCTGCTAGTACTTCTCTCGATTTTGGGGGCTCAGTGCCAAAAATTGTTGGCATTCAATTTGCTTTTCAACAGTTGCTTTGTTTTTCATTTAAAGGGTCAGTCATTTAGAATTCTGGTCACCGCGGTGGGTTACAATTGGGGGGAGGGTGCGAAAACTTTTCAAAGGACAATTGGGGGGTATGCAGCTTTCTGGAAAATCTTTGACTATTGCGATTTGAAATCTAGTACTTATTCCCTAGTGGGATATAAAAATTTTTCGACAAATATAGTAGGGGTACATCATTATTGAACAATTTCTAAGTTCTATCTCGCCCCGTCACCCAGAGCTATAAATAACTCAGGATTTATACTGAACATGGAAAACGTGGTAAGCAGGCCATTTGTACGAAAAGTCAGGGAAATACTGGAATATTTAGGGAAATTTCTGTGATATTTATCCAAACCAGGGAAAATTCAGGGAAAACAAATTATTTAGTCCACATATCATTTTCATTGACTGATGCGTAGCTGTTCACAAAGTGGGTGCTCCATTTGTTGTCAGCAAATGTGAACTTTGTAACTTTACATAGTGTTATAGCAAATATATGTAGATTATCTATCGATTACCTATTTTCTTTCCCTATTTTTGTAAATATTTGAAATGGGAGTCAAGGAAAAAGTGGATATTTTTAACTAAAAGTCAAGGAAAAGTCAGGGAATAGTCAGGGAATGTTGATTCACGAATAGGGAATAAACCCTGATTACTGTCCCCTTAGCGTTTTGTTCTCCGTTGTTGCTACGATCCAGTTATGGTCTTATTTTTACGATACTTTCCTAATTTTCATTTTATCAAGAGCGCGAAAAAGCGACAACATCTTTAGACATATTTAAAAGCTTCAGATACACTCGTCAGAACGAAAAAAGCTCTTAAGTATGTCGAAATGTGCTGCCGTTTTTTCTTGCACTTATTAAGTTCTGCAGTACCAACAGATAATTTACGAATTTTGCTTTTACCAAGGTCAGTTTCATAGAGCTTTATATCATGTTTGCACGTCTGAATATATGGGCGTGACCGCAAAAACCACACCTGTTTTGTGACGTTGCACATGGAGACTCCGTGTTATAATTTGTAGAAATCACCAACGGTCTAAGAGAGGAGATTTTACCCATTTTGATTTTCCCTAGGCAATCTAATTTTTTTGGTAAAATTTATCTATTTTACAGACTTTACAGCAGTGCGGAATGTTGCTTTCTACAGTTGCTGCCCAGAGCCTTATCCATCCGTTACATTTACCTTAGCGGCTAAACGACGCGCTAACTTCTACCTGAGTAATTTCATGCTGCCATGTGTATTGATTGCACTGATATCTGTTCTTGCGTTCTGCTTGCCATACAAGTCTGGTGAGAGAGTTAATTTCTTGATAACAAGCCTCCTATCTCTGACAATTTTCTTCCTTATGATATCAGACATGATCCCTTCGACACCTGACGGTACTCCGCTGTTTAGCCAGTTTATGATAGCAATTTTGATCGAAATCGGCATCGCACTCACTGTGGTATGCATCGTAATAAACGTAGAGTCGAATCTCTCGCAGCCGTCAAAGTTCGTCTATCAGCTTCTAAATAAGTATGTATCTTCCTTGGTTTGTCTCCGGCCAATTAAAGGTGTTCCATATGACACCAATTTGAAAGAGGATGCACTTGATACATTAAATGAGCACGAAGATGGTGCTAAAGTCTTTGCTGATAACAATTCTCAGGGGATAGAGACATCTGCAAATGAGCACCAAGATGCCCTGAGCGTCAACGAAACTCCAGATGTCTCCAATCCAGTGAAAGATAGCTTTTCCAATGAGTTCAGTGAAAACATGCTACAAGTACTCGAGCAAATAGCTTGTAATTCAGTTGAGAAGCTCAAGAGCGTTGAAATTGCCAAAGAAAGATACGCTTTAGCTTCTAGAATGGACAGAGTTCTTCACGTGTTCTTTTCCATAGTTGTCTTATCCACTGTTGTTGTTGTCCTATGTATCCCACCTGAGCTAAACTTATAAGCTTGCACCGTGTCGAGGAGGTTCAATCTTGGCACAATCTTCTGCTTTTCTTTTAAAATGGCTATAAATAAGAGAAAGACCGTATCATTTTGTTGGAACTGGTGCAGCATTGATACATTATTCTCACTTGTAGCAGAAGAGAAGAACAGTTGTTTATCAAAGAGTAGATGGAGGACCAAGGAGCTTGATTTAGGCCTTGCGTTGCGAATGTTATAGATGATTTTGAACGTGATACATTGCAAATTGCTGTTAACAGAAGCTGCAGCAAATGTAGTCAAAGCCATAGATAGGAATTTGCTTCTTTTTCATGGACTTTTGGTTTTGTACTTACACTTCCTCGATTTCTGGTGAGTTTTAGCACTCCAGATTCCATTAAATTGTCGTGTGGCAGAACTGTAACAAACGGGAAGTGCTACATGGTTTGTACACATGAAACAGTTGTGTAGGATTGGAAAGTTGCGAAGACTCGATTCTCATTACTACTGAAGACACATTTGTAGGTCTATATTGCATTTGCCTGTTCATTTTCCTATCACGAAGGACCATTGGAAAGTAAGACCATCAGAACCAGTAAGATAATCATCTTTCATATAGAGTTCATTAGTGTGACTTCACGAAAATTCTATTTGTAGAATATTTTGACTTTGGCTTTAAATTCTAGAAAAAAACTTTGAAATAGTTACTACTGAAAAATTTCAGCTGGGTCTGAAAAGTAATGACTGAGATATAGGCAACTGAATGCTGACATAATTCCTATCCAATCACAGTATTTTGAGTCTGAAACCAGGACAAAAATGTTTGGCACCATGAGTAAAATACAGTAGTTTGTATGCCAAGTCTTTTGTCGTATTTCATCCCATTTTGACAACGTGCACCAAAATTTGTCAACACATTTGTGTGTTATGGTGCACTTTCATTCCATGTGGTCAATATAAAAATTCAACAGCAGTGTCTTGACGTCATCAATAATGAACTATGTTGTTAGCGTTTGTAAATAGAAATAAAAATTGATTAGTAATGAAGAATGAGGAGTTTTCAATTCATGAGATTTGTGATTATTGATTAGGGACAAGTGATTTATCATAGTCTTTTCATTAATTATAGATAGTAATGAGCAGTAACAAGTGGTAAATGATTTGTGATCACTCAATTTCGAAAATAGGCAATGAATTGTGCTATTTTTCAAGTCTTAATTTCATTCTTGCACTTAAATTTACCAGTACATTCTCCATTAAGGAGTTCAGAAAGAAGTAAGTAGTTTTCATCGTCTGTCTTGCTTTCTTTATTTCATTGTGAGTTCTAGCAATGCAGTCTTCCTTCTTTGTCCGTTTCTTCATTTTCATTTTCTTTTCATTTTCATTTTCTTTTCATTTTCATTTTCTTTTCATTTTCTTTTCATTTTCTTTTCATTTTCATTTTCCCTCTTCATTTTTATTTCTCTTCACCTTTCATTTTCTCTTCATCTTCAATTTCTCTTCATTTTTCATTTTCTCTTCATGTTTCATTTTCATCTTCAATTTAATTTTCATGGCTACTTACGAAAGTAGTATTCAAATTGTTTCATCATCGTTCCATTTACTCAGATCAAAATAATACGATATGTGTTGTATTTAGAAATGCTTCTCAACGTTTTGCTATCTTTCAACACGTAAAATGGACAAACTCTTTGAGCCTGTTTATCAGAGTTAAGGTACCAGGACTGTTGTGATTCTTCCACGCATTCTTCTTGCGCTCTAGAAAAGCCAACCAGTCCATTGCAGTAGTAATAATAATAATAATTTATTTGAAGTTGGGAACAGTAATAGTGTTAAGCTAATTTAAGCAAAATGTAGAAAACACATATCAAAATACTTTTAAAAGTCCTAAATTTGCAATAAAAGTTTTGCATGATTGACAGCTGCAGTCAAGAGTTATGGCCTTAATATTTCTTTTGGAATTCTCCAATGTTTGGGGCTCTTTGATTTCTTTCGGCAAAGTCTGCCATAATTTTTGGCCAACAAACCTGACAGTATCAATGCCATACAGGTTTGTCCTAGCTTTAGGTAAAAAGATTGGTGCTGCCACGAAGATTATACTGCACAACAATGGTAACAAACACTTCTGTCTTGAAAGATGGATTCACGTTGTTGATGGTTTTATAAATCTCAATAAGGAGCATCTGTAAATTCCTCTGATAAATAGACACTGAATAACTTTTAATTAGTAGACTCTCAAAGTTTGAAGTACTATCTTTGTGTATGATTCTCAGGGCTCTTTCATGAATCTTGTTTATCTTGTTATAAGATTTCCTATCATGAAATATCCAAACGAGTGAACAATAAATGAAATGTGACATAAAAGAAGTCATGGTTAATCCTAACTTAGACTTTTCCATATATTTTGACACTCTTGCCAATGCGTGTAGCTTTTGTCTAGCTTTCTTAAAAAAATTGCTAACGTGATAGTCAACCCTAGAAGTTCCTCGTCACCGCTTTTTGTATCCCTGTTTGCATGAAGACTCAAAACCCAGTCTTGTGTAGACAAATATAGTTCGTTTTTTCATTAGGATTCTTCAAGTAAACAATAGTTGATAGGTCATAATTGGCCACTCTTGGGGCCAATTAGACGCATCCTATCACATGTAACCGCATCTGGCTATATATTTCGGTTAAACTTTCGGTCACTATCCGATGTTTCATACTCGTATCGGACGAACTTGTCGGACGACGAGTGTCGGACGAAAAAAGCTTTCAGTATGTCAAAAAATGTTTCCGCTTTTTCGTGCTGTATCATGCTCTTGTCCGTATGTCAATGCTTAAGTTTTCAGCCATGGATCATCCCACCCCATTGAACAACCTTCTTCATTGTACACAATCTACTACTGTTTGCGCCCACTGAGAGCTCTCCTCTGTTGCATTTTGGTTGCGTAAAGGAGTATGTACTGAGTTGAGTTTTTGTCTACTCAGCGCATGCCCAAGAGCTACTCTCATTGTATTAAAATACCTAACTTTTTGCCGAGCTTCAATATTCTTAATTTTTTCTGATTTAGAGCCTAGAATTATTCTTAGATTTTTTTTAAATACCAAAGGTGTAGCTTTTCCTAAAAATTTAAAGAATATATTCCAATCTTTGTTGATATTTTACTACATCATAAGGCTAAGCAAGAGTTTATGTTTCTATCGATAATGCAAAAGTACATCTGAAAGCAGCAGTATTATCACTAGGATACAAAAAGATTCTTCTTGATGAAGCTTCAGCCTCGCGTTGCTCTTGAATTATCCTCAAGTTTCAGCGATTTTGAGCCTCAGTTTTCTTATAAGATTTTTTCTTATAAAAAAGAGTATTTAATCACACAGTGTGGTGAGGACACAATCTCCTAAGACTCCCTTAGAGCTCAATAATATATACGGACTGCTGCTTGCAGATCCTGTAGCAAACAAACATTTTCTACTGCCTCCAAGTGGAGTTGTTTCAAATGTCCATAATATTTTTCAGTTAGCAGCTTACGGGACATACTTCTTTTATAAATAGAAATATATAGGCACTCTGATAAATTTCGAACATTTTGAATGAATAATCTTCACACTTGCATCGTATTGAAAAATTTCCATCATGATCAAAGGTTTTAGTGTTGAGCGATTTAATTAACACAGTCTTTGTTCTTTATACTATACATGCTTTTTTATAAGAAAAATCATTATGTTGCCTGAGCCTCAATTTTCTTAACATTTCCCAAAATTGAGCCTGAGATTTTCTTAAATTTTCCTTCACTTTTACTCAAATAAACTGGCTAGAGTGGTTTACACTTTCGTTATTAATGTTGCATACTTGAATTTGAATCCATCTTTAACATATTGAATGCAATAACGATGAAATACCCATTTTTGGCCTATAAAAATACTTAATTTTGGAAATTGAGCCTCGTGATTTCTTACGATTTTCTTAAGATTTTGACGATTTGAGCCTCACTTTCTTATACACTTTTTTCTTATAAAAACACGTGTATTCAGCGATGTTTTGGAGGCGGGGG
>WIPJ01003031.1:336000-355028 GCA_018155075.1 Cassiopea andromeda | reverse complement strand
GGGGGGGGGGTCGGCTGTCCCTCCAACTGTGATCATATACTCGGTTGGATGAATTTCTTACTTGGCCTCAAATTGATAGTGTTTTTAAGAAAGTGATTACATTGTGTGTTAACTGTGCAGATTATGATCCTTGCTTGCAGCCATGTTTAGTTGCATTGCACATACACGTTTTTTTATAAGAAACCCCAGCCTAAAATTTAAGAAACTTTTTAGAACTACAAGGAGAGAGCTAAGAAGTTTTAGACAAATAGCAAATTGAAATCGTTACCTGGTTCAACGTAAACCTGTACCAGAACAATATGAATATGACATTGCTTTAGAATTAATCTCATACTGACGAAATTTGTTTGTTATAGGACAAATAGTTTGCTATATTCATGTCCTTCGTAGCTTCACTGCAATTTAGTTCGTTAATTTAAGACACTTTTAAGAAACTTTTAGAACCAGAATGTGGCCAAGTATTAAGAAACTTTTAGTACTAGACCTTGAGCTAAGTATCTTATGAAAACAAACCATGTACACAATTAGGACAGACGCATCACAATAACAAATACAAAAGCGGGCGTGACCAAGGGTGTGGTCTGCAAAATTTTTGCAACACAGCCCCCCCTCTTTAGGGCGGTAACCCTGGTTTTATTCCAACAATGTAATCTCTCTCATGGCCAACATGGTTGTTTTGATGTTAACATGAATCCAATACCTGTAGATGATACTCTTTTCTCGTGCGTATCTGCAAGGTGGCCGTACTTTTTTGTGACATATGTGCGATGAAGTTGACTGGTCACAATAGATTCCACATTGAAGGTAATCTTTTTGTTGCGCTATTTGCTACGTGTCTACTTGTGGCAATAATCTGATTGCATTACCCGCTTAGATCAATGTATTCAACAGAGCATTCCAATACCCCAACCGTGCGCTGTCTCCTTCCTTGTTTGTTTTCACCCTTGACAATTCTTGTTGCACTCATTCCTAGCCTTATCTGTGTCACACTATGCTTTGATCTATGAGAAAATTGAACGGTACTTCAGAAATCTTGATTTCTGGATGATTTCTCAAGGTTTGCTAGAGTTGATGCACCCGTAGCGTGGTGTGAGTAGCATTCGAGAAACATTGGTGGCTTATATTATTCTCTGGTTGCTCCTTTGAAATGTTTAGCAGCATTTACCAGGGCAATACTTGAATCGTAAGCATCCAATCTCCAAAGTAGAATTTTCAAAGTGTATCGAAAATCTTAGCGTAAAGCTCGCTCGTCCCACGTATCTTTAGTTATAATCAAGGCAATGTTTACACGAATGAGGACGAGGCTAGGCTCAAAATGCTGAAGAATCAGTTCGGTTTTTCAAAGATCTTTGAGAGTTGGCTCTAACAAATGTTATCTGTTACCATGACACCCCTCCAAAATAGATTTGATATGAGCCACATATTGCAATCACAGCACCCAACTTGGAGCCTCGAGAGCTTCAAGCCAATCTCCAAATGTCGTGATAACATCCTTCCATACGAGAAGAGGATGAAAATATTCTGTAGTATTTTTCAGTCATCAGTCCCCTACTGTCATAACAGCAGCAGTTCTGTTACTTTCTTGGTATTTGTGCTTGAATATAAGACTTCAACGGTATCCACTCAAATAAATAAAATCTTGATATGGTTCGAGATATCTTTCACACCCCACTTCAAAATCGACACATCTCAGCCTTATGTAGCAAAGCAAATTCAAGGCGCATGAAGTCTCCCTAATTCCTTCTTTATAAGATAAAATTAGTTATGGCCGATGTTTGTTCTCAGACGTTCGTTTTGCGACTACCGTAATGTAATCACCATATACTTGGAATTTGCCGAGCTCGTCTGAGAAGTTGGGAATGAGGGGGAAAGGGGGTAATTGAAGTGCGAAATAGGCACCAAAGGTGGGGTAATGTGAACGCACAGCTGAAGTGGAGTTAAACATGGCCGTTTTTATTCAGAAAACTATTTCTGCTTATGGGGCCTAACTGATTTTGAATTTTACAGTCGTAGCACACCTAATGCGAAGGTAGTAATTGTTAGCTTTTGAATAGACTTTATATTTCACATTACTTTTGCTAAGATTTGGGGAGAATATTAGAGGTTCGGTAGAAGTGTGTTCATATGAGAACTGAAAACACAAAGTACTCGAGATTGTGTTCTAATTACAGCATGCTAATGGCGAGTTTACTAATTCCTTGATAAACAATATTTGTCCTCCGCTCATCAGTATGCTTCGTTAACGGAGATAATCGGTTACCCGTTTTGGCGACGATAGCCTGATACGCACCTGTTACGACGATAATTGCTCGGCATGACTAGTTATTATGCGAAAATATGGGCGACGGTGAAGCAATATGCCGATATGAATAACGAAACCAGTAGGCAGGTCGTTAATTATCTATCCGAAAATATTCGGATGCCATTTATGACCTTTTACTTTTAAAGGATCATTCTCATTATCTTATGAAGTTGCCCGACGTGATTAACAGAACAGGTTGCATTCAATTCTAATCAATGACTTTCTTTTATGTCTTTGAGAATGATACCACAGTCAAGATATTCCCTCGCCATTATTATCTATTCCACTTAGTGAATAAGGTAAAGTGACACCCACGTTTTTTATGAGAAACTTTTCTATAAGATACATGAGGCTGAAATTAGGCAAATAAACATTTAAGAAACATAGACAGGCTGAGTTTCAAATGAAAACTTGCAAAAGCTGTTTTTATAGAATGAACATCCTTTACATGCCTCACAAAACCTGAGCATCCTTTTTCCTTCATCACAATTGTCTGATCTAGATAGTTATTGACATTGGAAGTAATCAAATTTAAGAAACATTTAAGGCTGGATATAACGAAATATTAAGAAACATCCAGGCTGAAGCTAGAGAGTTTATTTCTTGAAAAAACGTGTATATCTGCGTATGTTGAGTAGTGCCTGTTGGGCCTTTAGCGTGTAAATTAAAGTGGCTATATCCTTTTCTCGCTCGCATTACTTCTACATAGTTACCACCAAACCCCATTCGATGTTGGCCAGACGGTAGCCGAATATTCATTCACCTTTGGAGGTGCCTCTCGAGCCATTGGCATTCGCAACACCTACACGTTTTTCAATGAGAAACTGGTGTTTGTAAGCAACCTAGTATTAGACAGCCTAAAATTTGAGAAGCTTTTATAACTACAAAGAAAGAGCTGATAAATTGCAGACAAATTTCACGGAAAATCTGTTACCTAGTTCATCGTAAAGCTGAACACCAAAACAATGTCAGCATGATATTGCTTTAGATTTTAACTCGCACTAACGCATTTTTTACGTTAAAATACTATTAAACTAGTATTTTTTAGTGTTAACTTGCTACGTTACGGTTACGCTTTCAATGCAATTTTGTTACTTAAATTAAGAAACTTTGAAGAAACTGTTGGACCTAGCATGCGACCAACAATAAAGAAACTTTTACAACTACACCTTGGACCAGGATTCTTAAAGACAAAGTGTGGTACGTCCCATGAAACTACGTAAATATACGTTTTGTTTTTTTAAGAAATAAATTCCCTGGCTTCAGCCTGGATGTTTCTTAATAGTTCGTCAAATTCAGGCTTAATGTTTCTCAAATGTTTCTTAAATTCTAAAGATGTCGAATAGCAATAACAGTCCAGATTAGGCAAGAAAACGGATACTCAGGTTTGTGAGGCATTTAATGGATGTCATTCTATTTCTTTGCTAGTTCGATCAAAATTTACTAGTAAAAACGATTCTTGCAAATTATTGTATGAATCTTAGCTTGCCAATGTTTCTTAAAGTTGTCTTAATTTTTGCCTAATCTCAGCCTGATATTTCTTATAGATGTGTTTCTTATAAAAAAAAAGAAGATGTCGATCCTTTGTGTTGAATGTGTTTCACCAGTGCCCTTCAATTAAAGCAAAGGCGACTTTTGTTTGCTTGTTAAATGATCTATGCTTGCTTGTAACATTGTTTGTGTACAACTAGGCCTATACGTGCTGTTAGCACGGTAGCTATCTCTTCCTTAAAGAATTTAGAACAGCTACTAGTCCTCAGGACTAGGAATTTCTTGCCCTTTTCAATGTAGCTTCGTGGAAGTACTTTATCTCCGAAGTTTCGCAAAGCAAAATTCATGAAGTAGTCTAGAAACGACACCTACGTTTCTGCGTGTAGGCGTCAAGAAAGCAATTGCATGTTCTGAAAACTATTGGCAATGGAATGAAAGCACGTGATATACTAGCTAGAGGCCTTGGGTATCACATTGATAGACATTTTGCAGGGGATGGTCAGATGCACAATACCCAAATATACAACAGAACTCCACAATAAAGATGTTCTTAGTGAAATGCTTCAAATCTGAGTTGAGCTGTTTTCGCACATTTTCACCGCTCAATGCTATTTTGGAAGACAGAAGTAGAAACTTCAAAACAAAGTAGTAAGACAAACTATCGCATGGCTGCCATAATACATCTTTGCCAAGCGATTTTAGTTTACTCTCAACGGCAAATCTCTGAAGTTATGCTAGGTTCACACTATAGACATTTGTCTGTAGTTTCAAAAAGTCATCGACAGAAAGGAAGAAGTCGGGTAGACACTTGTCTACAGAAACCATTGTTGGGAAACTGTTTGTGAGCTGTACGTGATGAATTAAACATGGAAAAAGAGATGCTTGAAACATTTATCAGTGTTTAGATATTGAAAAATAAAGAAACAGACCAACAAAAATGAAATTCTATCGATCTGTCGACAAAAATCTACGAGAAGTAGAACATATTCTACTTCATCGACAAGTGAGTCGTCGACTTTCTTCGAACGCGGCGTCTTTGTTTGCACTTGCCGACACTCATCGTTTTGTCGATGGCTTTCCGAATATATAGACGAACATCTACAGTGTGAACCCAGCATTAGAAACCTAGAGAATACTGTCGAAAAAGTCCAAGAGAAAAACGTTTGTATAGAAGATGTTCCTGGATTATCAATCGACTAACGTTCTTTTTCTTATAAGAAACATGTCTATAAGAAACATGATACTGAAATTTGGCAAAAATTGGGAAACATTTAAGAAACATAGGCAGGCTGAGTTTCAAACAGTAACTTGAAAAAGTTGTTTTGCAAGAAAATTTTGATGAAACGAGAAGCAAATTAGAAACAGCATCCATCACATGCCTCACAAAACCTGAACATCATATTTCTTGCATCAAAGTTGCCTAATCTGGGGTTGTTATTGTCATTCAAAGTCTTTAAATTTAAGAAACAATTAAGAAACATTTAAAGCTGGATTTGAGGAAATATTAAGAAACATCCAGGCTGAAGTCAGAAAGGTTGGCTCTTATTAAAAAGATGCTTGTAAACTATTGCTAGGAACGATTTTTCAAAAGAGACAATGCAGAGAGACTGTAAAGAAGATTTGTATCAAACTTTTACCTTGAGTTAGTAATAGCCCCCCTCTATGATAATTCCCCCTCTAAGACTCCTTCCTACGTTAAATGGACGCTTTTTATGATAGGGGTCGCCAAATAACGGCCCGCTTGTCGGATCGGGCACGTGACGTCATTCTATTAGGCTCCGTCGACAGTTCTTGCACTTGTTTTAATTTATTAGAAAGTGATCCTCCGCAACGCTAATTTTTCCCTCTCCAGGCCTCTGTATTAATTACATTCCATTGTCCAGTCCGCTGTAGTACAAATCAGGGGTGTACTCTGGGGCAGTGCTCCGCAACCGGTGTGCCGCGGGACGATGTCACTTGTGCCGCAGAGTATCATTATCCTTTCTTCTGCTTTTACAACATGCATTCTTTCTTTGTAAGGATTTCTAACATTTTTGCCGAGCCTCGATAGTTTTAACTTTTTCTAATTTTGACCCTAAAATTATGTTTAAATACCAAAGGTGTAGCCTTACCTAAAAATTTAAGGAATATATTCCAATCTTTGTTGATATTTAACTACATCAAGAAGCTAACCAAGAGTTTATATTTTATATCGATAGTGCAAAGGTAAATCAGAAAGCAGTATTTTAACTACAAGCAAATCTTTTACCACAGCGCGAGAAAGCGGCAACATTCTCTTCACATACTAAAAGCTTTTTTCGTCCGACAGTCATCAGAGCATGAAAACGCCGGAAACCTAAAGGTTAACTGACATTTATATCCAGATGCGGTTACATATGATATGATGCGTCTAATTGGTCCCAAGTGGGGTGATTAGATGTGCCCTGGTACTTGATGTGCAGCGAAAATTAAGGAACTATTAAGGAACTTTTGGTACTACAATTTGCTGATTTGAGGTCTACAAATAAGGAACTTTCAGAGGTAGGCCTTGAGGTAGGTTCCTTGTAAAAAAGCGTTTACCATAAACGTCATTAGATATGTGGAATCTACTCACCTCTTCAAGTACAAAATAAAAACCCACCTCTTGGGCCAATGAATGAAACCATTACAGAAATAGGATATCCCCGAACATGATCTCCTGGCAGATCAGCTTAAATACCCCTTTATTTATTTATGTAACATAATTTTTTTTATTTATTTTACTTTTGATGCAAATACTTTCATCCATTTATGTAACAACTGATGGAATATCATAATGATAACTTTTTCTTGAAACTTTAATATGATATCATGTTATAGCTAATTACAGTTATACATCTCACTATATCAGGCAACGTACAATTGGTTGCCAATATCATCTATATAAACAAAATTACACAGCTCTAAAAGTTACTATCAGATTTCAACATGGTAAAGAAAAAAGATAAAAGAAAAATCATAAAAAATTATAAAGATAAAACAAAACGAAAGAATAAATATAAAAGTACAATTTCAAAAAGCAATAATAATAATGTCCTTTTGTGCAGCATGCTAATTAAGTTTTTGGGGGGCTTTACTAGGGAGAGGGGGTTAATAAATTTCTTGCTTCTGAAAGGGGGCTTATAGAAGAGAGGAATTTCAAAGAGAATTTGCGGTACGCAGTGTTAGGGGGTCTGTAGGCATACACCATTTTTTTGACAAACTGTTACGAAATATATATCCGGTCTAGGTATCACTTATGTTCGCTACGTAGCATTTTTTAGTTTTCCTTTTCATGTCCTGATTAGTACTTTCTAAAAATACTCAAATAAACAGAGTTTAAGATCACAAAATGCTCAACTTTTGCATTATCCCTAGTCATTCTTATAATTTTCTTGTGAGCCTTACTTGATTGTTCTTATGAACAATTTTACTCTAACAAATGCTTATTCAATATATGCTGTGTCATATTAAAATTATATTATATTACAATATATTATATTGCATTATAATTTAGTATATTATGTTTTGTTATGTTATATTAGCTATTGTCTTTTGCTTTACTGGATCAAGGTACTGTATATTAGTATAGATACTCTAGAGTACCAAATAATTGTCCCCACCCGATTATTAATTTTTTTAACTTTTCCAGCCCCCAGTTGTTGTTCCAACCCCCTGTTATTTAATTTATAGAGTCTGAGATCAGTTCTCAGAGAAATAGCTCACTGCAGGGCGCACCAAAATAGAAACTGTGCACTGAAGTGCAAGGAAAAGTTTTGAAAAACGAATTACGTATGACTAGATGTGTACGCTTGAAATATTTATTTTCCACCCTCGTTTTATCTAAAATCCCCAATATTAATTTTTCAAAAATTCTCCATCCCTCTAATTATTACCACACCACCCTCCCAATTATTCTGTGCTCTAGAGTGAGTAGAGGCTCGGGTTGGAGAGGATTTTATTCTGTGGAGGGGACTCATGCCAGAATAAAATCCTCTCCAACCCGAGCCTCTACTCACTCTAGTGTGACAAGCTGTTACATAGGGGAGGAATGGGGAGGGTGTCAAAATGGCAACATTTGCTGTTATGGGCTTTTTGAATGGTCCCTATAGTTGGAAGATGGACGATGAATCCGAAGCATGTTTTGTAAATTTGTATGGTAATTTGTCTTTTATCATACCTTATATATCTTTATGAATTTTTTTTTAAACAATGACTTTCTTTCAAGCATAAAGTTCTGCAAAGCAAGAATGATATCAGAAGCAGTGGCGTAGTGACCGGGGGGTGTGGGGTGAAACACCCCCAAACTTTTGTAAAGTTCATGTAAAAGTAGGACAGGACATTTCGAAGAGTATGTAATGTTTGAAGAGTTGAAGGCTACACAATGTTTGTACAACAGTTGAAAGAAGGAAGTATTTACTGTATTTGCAAAATCCAATATCAAAATTGCATTGCCAGCCATGTAAGAACCTTTACTTTGCAATTTTGTCATCGGGCCCAACCATGTTAGGCCCTATGGTAGACTCTGGATATGACAATGTCTAACTCGCTTTCCGTAAACTTTGCTTAAAGGATTAGTAAGTAGTACTGTTTTTGCAAAACTCAATCTCAAAATAACGTTTTCCAGCCATCTGAGAACCCTTACTTTGAGAAAGTTTTACTCCGCGTCCAATCATGGTGGGCCCTATAATAGACTCTGGATACGAAAGAATGTCTAGCACACTTTCTGCTTAAAAGAATAGTGAAATGGCTCTCTTATGAAGCACAATATTTACAAAACCCAATATCAAAATAACGTTTTCCAACCTTCTTAGAGCATTTGCTTTGAAAATTTTTTCTCTGAGCCCAATCATGGTGGACCCTATAACAGGTATGAGAGACTTTCTAGTATTGAAAGTTTTCGATAGCCATGCTTGCCCTCCTACCCCTACCGCGTGTAAATGCCCAAGGAACATTGCTTTAAGACATTGGAATAAATAATGATTGGTGACAAAACAGCTTACTAACCAGGTAGCTTCAGGTACATTCTACCTTGCACCCCCCCCTCCATCCAATTTTCTTGCGATGTTTCAGGAGTCGGTCATGTAGTGACTTGATGGTCTCTATGGATTATTGAACTCAATGCCCTCTTTTATATTAAAAATATTTCTATTCGTGGTCTCCGCAGTACAGAAGCTACGAACAGTAAAACGCCACATACTTATAGCGTATTGAGTTCAAAAGGTCCATAGAGACAATACAGAATCTGATGTAGACTTGCTCGCAGAAAATGCTTTTTAGTTGGCATCCTCTCCCATAAATTGCTTGGGAAATTTGTCCTGCTTTTATTTTGGTAAATTTTCTAAACAGATTGTAGGCTATTCGATTGTAAGTAAACTTCAACATATTTGCTTGAAGTATGATTTTGATTTTTGTTGTAAAATTCTTAGATTGGTCCATATGTAAGTCTGTAGGGTGACGGAAAGGCTGCCCTTCTAAAAGATTCGAAATAAGTGAAAATATTCGTAGATTTGATGAACGTCGGATCATAAGAAGCATATTGACACCTCGTTCCCTATTTCTCAACACACCTCTAAGCAATGAATACATCTCTCACCTTTACAGTAAACACAAAAGGCTTCTCGATCCGTGCAACAGGCAGGACCTGTCAGATTTCAACTCAACCATTTCTACTGTTATTGAAAGTGCATGGTGAAGGCATGAGGTCAACCCATATAGCGGGTGCCACATTCCCTGCTCATAATGTGCTTATGCTCAGGGTCTCACTGTCTAATTAAAAATTCAGTTCTCGAGGGCAACTATAATAGCACTACCAGTGAATTTTCACAGTTGAATAGGGATTTGATTTACATCAATGCGAAGTATGGCTCTTTGAAAAGCCTCGTTTGACAGCCATTAGAATGCACCAATCTACTCGCTATATAACGTCAGCTGTATTCACCTGAATGCAAACGAGGCTGGTAATCACAAAATCAATAAACATGGGCTAACGGGTGCGAATCCAAACGAACGATGCATAAAGTTGGTTCACTTTTGAGACGGGGGTATCATTTTGGGCATAATTATTTCCATTGATTTGATTCCATCTATCATTTTGCCATGAACTGTATTTTACACGTGTTTCGGAATTTTCGTCGGAAAAACGCTATCATCGCCTTCCCTCGATTAACACTACAAATTGCTTTTGGGAACAAAGTTTAGCATATCTTAATTCAATTAAGTTATTACTATATAACTTAAGAATAATATATTAATGAGGTCTGAAAGCATCGATAAAACAATGCTACAAGCAACTGACAAGATGAAACTTTTTGCTCTTGATTCTCAGGTTAAATTTTCCATTTTCCTCCACTTTTTCGTCATTCTTTCCACCATATATTAATAAACGTCTTTTTACTCTTTTTTGTTTATCCCATTCACTTTCAGTGTTAGATATTTCCTTTTTATTTTATATTACCGAAATTTCTTTTTCATCCTGTTTTCATAGACTGAAGTAATTTTGATTTCTTGGAACATCTCCATTATTCTTTATTTTCGTTAATTCATAACCAATTCTCCTTCCTATTTTCTATGTATATATGTTTATGCATGCTTGTATATTTTACATGTTTATATATTCTGTGTTTACAAATTTTTCTTTCAACGGCTGTGTGTGCCATTGCTTCAAACAAACATACCTCTTCCTTCATAATCTAGGATGCTTCTTATTCTTTTTGAGCAAGAAACATTTCCGTCAATATCTAAAATTAAAGGAACTGTAAATGCAAATCCTAAGTTCATTTCTTTTTTGTTTCACAAAGATCATAGATAGTGTCATAAAGCTCCTATAGGTACTGCCAAAATGTTAAAATTGATTTCCCGAAGCATGACAGCTATATTTGTTCTATTTGAACTCATTGTCCTCTATAATTTTCTGAGCTTAGCGTTGACAATGACTAGCATTGTTATCTTCACATCAAAAGCATATGGTTCAAAATACTGCTAACTTCTTCCACTCACACAAACCATTAAAATTGTATGATACATACTTATTTATAAGCACAAAATTTATAATAATATTCAGGCTCAGAATCGCTGAAGTTGAAGAATACTCTAAGAGTAATGCAAGGCTCAAGTTTGATCAAGACTGGGAATTTCGTGTATTTGACCTTTGATTGGAGCTTTAGTGCTGGTTGTAGAGAAACTTTTTCACTATCCATACAATATTTGTTATTCTGCTCCAATTTTATTTTGCTATATGAAGAAGTAAAGCATTAACAAAGATTTAAAATGCAATACTTTGATATTCAGACGTAGTTACACCTTCGATATTTAAGAATAATTTAAGAATAATCTAAGGCTCAAAACCAAAAGTCTAAAAATATTGAGGCTCAGCGACGAATTAGGCAGTTTTTGTGTATGGGATGTTCTGACGTTTGAATAGTGTTGTCGTTTCGAATATAGAATTATTGGCCTTTGATCTAAGCCGAAAGTGTTGATCGAGGCCCAAACACCTCAACGGTATAAAATATCTACCCCCTGTACACATCACCTTCAGTGATTACTGGTAGAACTTTCCACATCGCTGCGATTGAGCAACCGTAGAAGGTTACAACGCACATTCACCCTTCGTTGCGTATGGATGTCCGCAAAGCAAATCTTTAATTGATGGCACACGCCAGTCGCCTCCCATTTCCATCTGACTTAGCACGATATCTAAATACGAGCGGTTCAGCCAATCACCTCTAGCCGTGCAGTGATTTAAATTGAGCAAATTAAAAAGATTTTTCCATTTCTTGTTGCTCACCAGCCACAGGTGAGGCCAGGCTCATTTTGAAAGACAATAGACGTGTGCTCTGTAATCCAGGGGGTTCTGTTAAAACGACAATCAAACAACAATATTAGATTTTGTACGCAAAAAAGGAGAGAAAAAGCAACCGCAAGGCTTCCCTGCCCAAATATAGACAAATGCACCATATTTCAAACCTACCCTTACTTGATTTTTGCATTATAAAGAAACTGGATGGTGTCTTTACGTGATAAATGAAAGCTGATCATCCAGACTACCCCCCCGTGAAATTCTTATAGCCCGTCCATACACTGCCCACCTGTTGCTGAATTCATAGTGCTTTTCGGTGCCGAAAAATTAGGTCAGGATAAAAGGGCAACGGTTTTACTCGTAAACGGCACATTTTCCGTTGGCTGAGATACAGTTTGCATCGCCCGAGTAGGCTGCGGTTAGAATACCGTTCATTGGATATTTGAAAGTGGTCCTGATTTGGGTGACAGAGACACTTGGCTATAGAAGCAAATTGTCTAGTGCCCCCACATTTCACAGCAAGATGCCGAAATCTTTTCTAATCAAGAAAGCAGAATCTCCTGTCTCTGATGGTAAGTTAATACTAGTTTTCCTTACTTGTGTAAAGCTTCCCGTATCATCATTACCGATAGAACCTTGTCTAGCGAGCTTGTCTCTTCCTACACTTCTTCTAGCTGTTCATTTTTCTCTTGATCAATAAATGTTATAGAGCTGCTACTAAGAGACACAGCTCTCTTTGCGCAAAATTTTTTTTCTGTTGATAGTGTCTATGCTCTCTTCTTTAAAATGTCAGCTATCAGTTGTGATGCTTGGGAGATCATTTTAATTTCAGGGACCCTATCTATTGATTAAATTTTCTTGGATCTTGCTCCTTCCATGTATTTTTCTTCTCCTCAAAATGGGCAACCAATAGCTTGTTCCTGCCTAAGATTTTTATGAAGCAATTCAAACTCACTATCTAGGCTGTAATGTTTTTCTGTCTGTTTTTGTTTTCAAGCTCAAAAAAGACCTAATACATCATTTTATGAGAAAGTTTAGCACTCCTCTTGTATATCTGGCACATTGTTTTGAATGAGGAAATTTTATCGACGTTGTACCCAAAAAATTTTTGACTTCCACCTGAATAGAAATTTCCTTTATTCTAGCTAATGTTGAATATTTTCCTACTTTCATTGTAAAAAGCTTCCTTCCTCGTACTTCAAGTTTGATGAAATATTAACTCATGGGACCATACAGTTCACACGCGCCATCAAGAGATCAAAATTGTTTGAAAATCTTGTTCACTAATCTGGATCGCTCAAATTTCTAAAAATGTAACATAAGACAAGGCAGCCTTACTTTTTCAGCAGTGTGTCTTAGCTGCAATATATAGGTGTCTCAAATTTTGACGTTTTTTACCATTGATCAGCAATGAAGGGCTAGAAAGAGAGAGCGGGTAAATATTGCCACACAGTAAACAAATTTAGCGCGGAAAATCTTTCCTATGGAACTAAATTTTATCATTTGGAAGATAGTTAATCGGTTGTATTAAATTTTAATAAACTACTGAGCTGTCCTTTTACTAATATCAATCTTTCCAGTGTTTCCTTCAAGCACACAATGTGTGTTAAAAGGAAGTCCCAAATAATTGAGCATAGATATTTGGGCCTTTTGTCTTCAAAGAAAGGAACCTATAGAAAACAGTCCACAATACAATTTGCCATTAACAATTCACAGATTGCCTACAGCAAACGGTTTAAAAGACACATGCGATTTCTGTTGTCTTTCTCCACCTGTTTTTTCTGATGGCACGGGACATTTATGAATGGCTTTGAACCTTAAGATTCCGTTAGTTTAAAAAGGACAGCACAGTCCAGCAAGCACCGTATCTTCTCAAACGTAAATCGAGTTTCTTGAGTCTCTATCAGTGGTAATAAATTGTAAGGCTAAAAGTAGAGTATTATTTGAAACAGCTACCCCAGCTAATTGAAAAATTTGTAACTGTGGAATATCCACTCCGTAGAAAACTGATAAGTAATTGATCACAAATGCAGATTTTCTACTGCATAAAATTTTTGATTTAATGATTTTGGGTAAACTTTGAGTAATATCATTAAGTCTGCCTCAGGCTTGAGCATTTTAAGCTGAGACGACTTCTCTTCATTATAGTACCGTTTGTATGAATTATCAAAAACTAGCTAAAGATAATTAGAAATGATTTTTTATTTTCAGTTTTTTTATCTGGAAATGTTCCAGATAACGCCACGAGATTATGACAATTTGTTTATTTCATACCGTTGGGAATAGTGATGGCAAAACAATGAAAAATTTGAATTAAAAGTTGAAGCACCTACGTGTCTTGATGACAACAAAGTATTCACTGAAAACCATTCACCTCTTAACTATTCACCTGTGCACATATTATGCACGCTTCAGTTAGTTTTAAAAGTACCCGCTACGCAAGAAGTGCGTTCTGATTTACTTCTCACAAAATTGTCAGATTCAATAAGCAGGTTTTCAGAGGCAATATCCAATCTTGAGATTGCCTCTTACTCGTTTTTGAGAGGCCTGCGGGGAAATTTCCCAATTCTAGGAGGGCCACCACGCCCCTGGTATCATATTACTGTAGGGAAATGCCCCTCCTTAGAGTGGAGTTTCATATTCGTTGCAAGTTCTGTGCGTAGAGCTCCCTTTGGTATTAAAGAAAGATATACACAAAAAGGAGATTTGACTTCATTTTGAACGGTGTATAAGCTGCTTTCATCAAAGTTGAAGTGTAAGAAATTGCCCAGCAAAAACTATTCATCGTATCAAAATTAAAGTTGATTTGCAAGAAGCTGAGCTAATGCTTTCTCGCTTAAATTCTGTATGTAGGTGTAGTCACTAACCCCCATTTGGCAAGAAATATTTTATCAATTGACAATCGGCAATCTGAATTATTGTGTTGAATAATCAAAGTCTTTCTCTCCGTTCTTCTTCAAGGCTCCTCGCCATCAACTGAATGGAACGAAAATGACATATTTTCCGATCAAGATATCGCCATGAAAAACCTTGTCATCCAGAATAACAATTTCCTACCATATCTTGCTGTCGCGGCAAGCTTGAAGAGGCCATTCCCAACAAACATTGACTTAAAAAAGGACCTTTACAACGAATTCTTCGTCCTTGACGATCCAAGTGTATGGACACTATATCAGGAAAAAACGCCTGGCATGCAGCAGAGGAATATCATAGAAGCTGATATAAAAGTTGACACAGAAACAAGCGATAAGGTACCCTCATCAAAGTCAGGTGAACTATCCCCTAAAAGCAGCGAGGACGGTGAAAAAGTCTATCAGTGTCAGTTCTGCAACAAGTCGTTCACCCGATCATGGAACTTTCAAAGGCATGTCTTGATTCACACAGGAAGGAAACCCCATAAGTGTGACAAGTGCCCAAAAGCGTTCGTATTGGCCGCTCATTTAAAAATCCATAACCGTATTCATACGGGGGAAAAACCATACAAATGTAATATATGTGGACGAGGTTTTGCCCAACTAACGAACTTACAAAGGCATGTTTTAACACACACTGGAGAGAAGCCACACAAGTGCACATACTGTAGTAAAGGCTTCGTGAGCTCTAGTGATCTGCGCAGACACGTGCGCATTCACACAGGAGAGAAACCATATCAATGCAAAATTTGCTCAAAAGCCTTCACGACTTCCGGTAATCTCCAGAGTCACGTGCTTACACATACTGGTGAGAAGCCATACCAATGCGAGATCTGCAGTTGGAAATTTATATCGTCTAGTAACTTAAGAACACATTTGAGAACACACCACTTTAGAGATGATGAGAATATTAAAAGAGAGGAAGATATGGATTCCGAAGAATGAACTGAGTATCAGTAATTATGGATTAGAATTTTGTTTCATTAATAAAATATTCCAGTGTCATTGTTTAGCTACAACTTTTGTTGCACGGAACCGAATTCCCAACTTAGCTCTTACAGTTCTCTGTTTTGAGTCTTTTTGCTACATTGCAGCAATAAAAGATTCTAAATAGTTCGTTAATATTGTCTACGACATATATAGATATATCTAGACATTGACAATTTATACACAAACCTCTCAAAAAAGTACTGGTCATTCATTCAAAACTAAAGAACTTCTTAAAGGAATTTGTCTTCAGTAGTACAAGCTCTTTAAAACGTTTTAATCTCCTATATGTGGGTCTGATAAAGTGGTTCCTTATAGAAATATAAGTGTATGTAATTTACCTTTGTTGCTCACATTTGACATCCGTAAGATGAGAGCTGGTATACAAACAGACCTTGCTCTGGGTACGTTGATGAAGTAGTGATAGACTGTCTTCAACATAAATAATGCAGGCACGCCAGAGCCGGGGGAGGCTGGGGGGATGCAGCCTCCCATTTTTGCTTATATGTGAAGTCATACAATAAATAGCCTCTCATATCTAAGACAGAATGTATGCTGATATTTAAGGGGCTCCGCCCCAGACCCCCACTTCCACATCCAATAAGAGCTTGCTACTCGTCCCCACTCCCCACTCTTAAAATTGCTCCGGCCTCCTTGTCATGCATAGAAGTTATTAATGAAGCATAATCTAGATTCTAACAAACCAGGCATGCTTTTAAAATCCGCTTTCATCCTGTTTCAAAGTGCTATCAAATGTTGTGTGAACCAATTTATATCTAGGAGATTGAATCCCATGGAAACGAGTATTTCTGGGAGAAATTTTTATAATGCACTATTAATAAACGACGATGTCCAAATAAGTTTGGCAGCAAAAGTGTTTATGCTTATGTATATTTAGAACTGAATTAACGATGACATGTGAATATGCATTTAAATGTAATGAACAATGGCATGAATTAAAAGCCTAATGATCTTTGTGGCTCATTTAATTGTTGTCTTATGCTCCGTGAGTATCAGTGTCCGACCTAACTTTTTGCTATCTGTGGGCTCAGCTTCTTCTGCCTACACCTGCCATCCCAGGAAAATAAAAGTGAATTAAGAAAATAGTCATGGCTGGCTCGAACTGCCTGCAAGGATTGAAGATATTTCTGGAGGTAGGGGGATGCTCCATTAATGTCGCCAATAGCGTTGCTCTTTTAGGAGTAACGATTGATTCTAAGTTATAATTTAACCAACATGTCCTCAAAATTTGTCAGAAAGCAAACAGCAAAAAATTAGTGCCTGTTCTAGGATTTCAAAGTATGGATGTTCTGTGGAAAAGCTGCCAATAAAGAGCTAAACCGCAGCCACAGAATGGCACTTTGAATTCTACGAAATGACTATTCTTCTCCATTTGAAGAACTTCTACAAAAATCAAATGAATGTACAATTCATATAAAAAATTTGAAAAAATTAATGTTAGAGGTTTATAAATGTTTGAAAATGAAAACCCATCTTTTATGTGGAATATGTTCCATGAACAGAGCATTCAATATACTTTACGATCGAAAAACCTGCTAATGCTGCCTCAAACTAATGCAACTAAATATGGAACTGATAGTATAGTTTTTCGAGGCAGAATCTTATGGAATTACCTTCCAAATGAAATTAAAAGCCAAACCTCCGTCTGCTCTTTTAAGAAATGTATAAAACGTTAGAGTGGAGAGGACTTCAAATGTAAAATTTGTAAATCGTGAAGTCGTTATATATATCGTGTAATCGTCGTTATCTCCCTTTTTCTATTTTGTATTTTTGTTTTTTTTGGTGCAGAGTATGTTGATGTAAATAGTTGGACTTAATTAGTTTCTTTATAAACTATGTAAAACCAACTTTAAATAATTTAATATTATATTATTATTATTATGATATAAGATGCATGAGGGAGGCGCCCGTAACATCCGCGTCTTTTAGGACTCTGATGGATATACTACGTGAAAGAGGAGTTCTAGACAACATAGTTTAAAATATTCATGCACACAAGCACAAGAGCTGCTGGGGGTCTAAGTTCCCACAATTTTCAGTGGAAAATCAATGTCCTTTACCTTGGAAAGTCTTTAGATCTTGTGAGGTAAGAGTGGCTATAGGAGGCATTGCACTTGGTACCAACGAAATCAAGAAGATTTCTGCACTGTTGCTTCTATGTCTTTTTATGGACCTCATACCAGGTAGGCAACTAGGGATTTTCAAGGGCATGGATCCAATCCATGAAAAATGACACACTAAAGCTGTTTAAAGAAGATACGGCCTCTGAATACTGTTTTTCACCTTCATAAGTGGATGAAATACTATGGAGGTTGACTGATATCGTTGCTATGAAGGCCGATGATTCTTATTGGTTTCAATTAGTTTATAAGGCTATTTTAGTCTATCAACAGAAAATAAATTTATCAAATGAAAATGAAAATGAAATTATTGCTGTTTCTTATTACGGCAGAGAAAGGAAAAGAGGGGTTGGGGACGCAGCCCCTGGAAACAGTTTGGGATCACGCTTTGTTCATGAAAGGGAAACACCTTTTTTGAATAAAGAGGGCACTACAAAAAGGATACTTTTGTTCTCTTGCTGATGAGGGCAGAGGTCTAGACCCCCAGGTCCTGTCCCCTAGTTACGCGCCTGAGACCCCTGCCTCTGACTTCGCCACTGCTGCTCTCGAAAGTTCCTAGTTGCGCACCTGATATATCAGCTACAATATAGGTTTTTTACAAGAGCACCACGATTTTGCCTTAGCCTTAATTTTCTTAATTTTTGCCAAATTTGATCCTGATACTTTTTCTTAAAATTTTCTTAACTTATACTGAGATAAACTGGCTAAAGTGGTTTACACTTTACTTGCTAATCTAGTATACTCGAATTTGAATTCCACTTTTAACATTTTGAACGTAACAATGACGTAGTATCGATTTTTGGCCAACAAAAGTACTTAATTTTGGAAATTGAGCCTTGTGATTTTCTTAAGATTTTCTTAAGATTTTGGTCATTCATTGTCTTGAAAACTTTTTTCTTATAAACACTTTGCATATTTTGATTTTGCAAGCAACATCCGTTCCCCTTCTCTCCACTTTGGTTTATTTTGGAAAATTACACGAGGTAATGGAATATTTACGCGCACAATGATGCCAAGTGTCTCAGACAGGGATTTTTTAACGTGCAGTTCCACACAAAATATTCAGCTCTACAAAGCTTGTGCAGTTCAAAAGAAAAGCGTATGCAATTCACAAGTTCACTACTTAGTGACCTGAGGGTGTAGGAAAGTAAGTAGCAGTAAAAATGTTAGATTTATGTAGGAACTGATAAGGTAAACGCAACCACCAATGGAATTAAAGGTAGTAGCATTTATCTACCCCTTCTAGCAAAAAGCAGGCTGTTCAATTCCATCTGAAACCAGGATTCAATTAGTCAACACAGCATTGTTGGATTTTACATACAGTTCTAAATTTTCTTGAAAGAAATCCCAGATCGCAGAAACAGAACAACATTGTTGCGGGGGGGGGGGGGGGGGGGGGG
>WIPJ01003031.1:323613-335814 GCA_018155075.1 Cassiopea andromeda | reverse complement strand
AGGAGGGAAGCAAGTGTGTACAAGGGGCAATGATTTTAATGCTGAGATTTCTATATTTTTCATCATTTTTGTGGGTATCCAAAGGAATTTTGGCAACTATTTTACCATCATTCAATTGGCATCATGTCCTTCAATATCACAAAAGTCAAGCCTTTACTTGCAATAAAGAGAGAGTTTTGATTTTAATTACTCATGCACTAGAATACCTTTAAAAATTACCATCAGTTTTTCTTAAATTTGTTATAAAACATCCTGTTTGATCGTACTCATCTCCTGCTTTTGATATAGTGGGCTTGCTTATTTTCAGCCGGTACTCTACGATGCTATTGGCACTAACGCCATTCAATGATAATCTTTTCAAGTCTCCTTTAGATATGCTAGGTTTCTTTGGCATTTTAAAAGAACCAAGACTATCTTCAACTCCATGAACGTTCGTTTTGTTTACATTCAGGTGAGAGCTCACTGTAGAAATCCTTTCTCCACTAATAGGCTGGCTATTTCTCTTTTCATTGTCTCTCCATTCTTGTTTCAATGCACTTGTAACACTAATAGGTTCCTGGTACTTCGTCAATCGAGGTTTCTCGTATATTGTATCTGTGCCAGACAAGTTTGAACCGCTCAAATGACCCAAGCTTTCACTTATTGCTCTCTCCGTCTCATCTGGTCCACTCTGTCTTCGTTTAACAATATGATCCATTTTTACTAAATGCCGAGAATAGCCAGCGACACCTTCGGTATGTTTCTCGTCATGCAGCAGTTTATGTCTCTCCCCAATTGTTTCTGTATTTCCAAGAGCCATTTCGCTTTCACTCGGAGATATTGCTTCCCACTTGCTACCATCAATTCCTCTTTCTTTCGGAACGCAATCATCAGGCTCATTTTGCCCGTTGCTAAGTGTCCTGAAAAACAAACTTCTTCTTTCCATTTTAGGAGTGGAATTAGCAGATTCTACGCCGCTCTTCTCTACCTGTGAGCCATCTAACATGTTCAGAAAACGTTGTTCGTAAGCAGGAAATGTTTTGCTGTCCTCCTTGAATTTTACAGATAAACGACTGTCTCCGTCGGTGTTTCTGGATTGTGCAACACCTCCAGGAAGAGCTCGGACTTTGGATGGAGTTTGTTCTGCTCTAGAACTTGGATGAGCCCTATCGAGCACAAGTTTCTTTCCATTTAATTGTCCAGAAGCTGAAGTTTTTGCACTGTGTTCTTGGCTTGTAGGATACCTCTGCGCTCTTTGTAGTTTCTGTTCAATTTGTCGAATATCATGCTCTACTGTCTTCCTGGCTTTTTGAAGTGCCTCACATTCCATTTTCAATTTCCTTTCATGATGAATATTACGCAGAATTGCCGCCTGCAAGCGGTGTCCGGCTTTTTGCTTGACGGGTGATTCGGTGTTACCTCCATTTGATTCTTCGTTACTAATGACTTTCATGTTAAGCATCACTCTCAAAGGTTACAGAACGTGCAAATATTGCTAAACCATAGGTGTATTCAGCAGTATGCTTAGAAAAAACAGTTTTTTTCACGTAGAACGATCTGTGTACAGTCGTAATTAATGTCTTGTTTCCGTTTGACGTTTTCTGCGGATGGTTTTTATACGTGAGTCTATTGTAGTGAGCAGCGTCAGATTCCATGAGATTGCTAGACAACAAAATACAATCAAACACATTATGTGAAGTTCATTGAAGCTTTTCAACGCAAAACAATGGCTTTGAAGTTACCCTTCCACCTGTTTAGAAACGAAAATTCTCAAGTAGACCCTTAAGATAACGTATTTAATTGGACCAAGAGAATTTTAAATTGATCCCACACATGGAAAGTTGAGGTAATTTTCAACGGAATTGCATGTTGTCCAGTTTGTATGGCGCACTATTGAGTTGCGACACTATTGCGGTTTACGCTTACCCTTGGAAGAAACCGCCTTCAATTGATAGCATTTAGGACAAGAAGCGACTGGTTTGCTTATTTTGCAATACAGAGAAAAACATCATTGTGTATTTGAAAAGTAGTTGCAGAAACTTTGAATAAATTTTTAAAATAATTTGGCCAATGAAAATGTCTATTCTATAAGAACCGTGGATCTGCACCTTGTACCAAAAGTTTCTTAATTTGACATGGAAAACTTTGTATTTTAGCACGTAAATTTCTGAATTTGCTTTTTAATTTTGGAACCAAAAATTGTTTCATTGTTTGGAGATGAATTAAGCATTTCAGGCCGTAGCCATGGGTTGGCATGGGGTTGCAAATGACACCCCTGGTCAGCAGGATGTCATCCTTTTGCCACCCTTGGGAGCTTTTTGAAATTTTATTGTTGATTTATATTTTTTGATATGAAGAGATCTCCTGAAATTTTGGTTGAGCTTAACCTTGGTCAATGTAACATACCAGAAAGCTCACTTTTTCCTGCACACACATTATTCATTTGACTGTGATAGCATAGAGCATGAAATAAGCTACCAGATTTTGTACCACGTGATTCCTCCAGGAAAATTTTGCCACCCTTGAAACAGAGGCTTGGCTACGGGCTTGAAGCATTTCTCGGTCCCAAATTGTAATAATCGCTACTATAATAATCACTGCTGTTAATAAAATATTTCACTACGCAATGTTTTTAAATTTCTCTGGAAAATATTACTATTTCGTAATTTATGACCAGGATAATATTAGTTTCTCGTAAGCAAATTTCTTATAGAGTAGGGGGAGATTTTCAAGAGCTAGACGATGAACAGATTTTCAAGGGACGGAGATTCGCAAAGAATTTTACACTTGTTGTCATTTTTTGCGACGCAGTTTTGTGTTGGCAAATATATAATTTACAAAAGTTTTCAGCTTATGAAGAATGAAGCAGATCGTCCTACCTAGCAGTCTTTAATGGCACTGTATAGTGCCTTTATTTACGGATTACAAATTGAACTTGCCTGCTCACTGGAACTCTTCTCTGTTCATGTGTATATTCACTATACCTTTCATTGATGTGTGCTGAGTACTCTATCTGCCTTATACCAATGGCGTTTTTTGCACGATATTCTGCACTATGCTACAGAAATAGACCAATTTAATTAACCTTATTAATTCAATATCTTTTCTATTGCAGTTTCTAAATACGTCACTCTGCACAAACGTACAATACTCGTTACGTTGTCGTGTACTTTCCAAATTGATTGCTTTGGCTCATTTCCATGAGAATTTTCAGCTGAAATATGAACACAAATGCCCTTCAAACAGTAATTCACCTGCCACGCTAAAACAACGACGTAAAACTATAAGTGCGTATTTTCATAACAAAGTGAAATATACTCTAGAATCTCTAATAGAAGGGGGAGGCAATAGAAGGGGGTGTTCACAGCGGCCAATTCTTAACAAAAGAGGGGGAGCGAATAAAAGGGAGTTGTTCATGTCGACAAGTTTTCAATAAAACGAGGGTGCTAATAGAAGTGGGTATGTATGTCCGTAACATTTCAATAGAAAATGAGTGCTAAGAGAAGGTGGTTCATGCTGGTAAATTGTTTTATTAATTTATTAAAAGGTGATTTAATTTTCTGAGTGTTCTTATCATGATCGATTTGTAAAATTTACTAGGAGGGAGTGTTAATAAGCAACGGGGGGAGGAGGAAGGGAAAGGAAAATTCTCCTGAAATTAATAGAAGGGGGCCCCGTATTTTAGAGACACCAGAGTAAGAAAGTAGTACTCAGTTGCTCAAAAAAGGTAAGAAAGTTCATTAACGTTTGTAAGTATATCTCGGTGTGTAAAAATTGAATTAACTATGTACAAAATGGTAGACAAATTATGTTGGTCGTCCTCTAACAGTTTTAACCTTTGTTATTTACTAAGTTTTATCATCATTTCAAGTGTGGATGGCGCTTTTTTACTCTCTACTTCTATGCATACTCAAATAATGGTGCTCAGAAATTTTTCCTAAGAAAGTGTTTCGAAAGCTTTGACACTGGAATCGTGAAAATGCTGAGAATGTTACAAGCGCGCTACCGACACCTTGCGGGGCAAGAATTCTATGAGAATTTCAGAGATAAAAATTCTGCTAGGAGCATGCCAGACCTTTCACTTGGGAGATATTACCTAATTCCGTGGTCGTTCCTCAATAACTTTCAGTGGATAGAATTGTTGGACTACGAGAAGTTTCTTAACAAGCAAAATCCTGTCTCCCTTAGAAACCACTTTGATATATATATATGTCAGCCTCATTTCAAACTTCGAATCTCCTTTGCATGAAACAGCTGCCATTTGTAAAGAAAGGTTAGAGTTGTTATTTTGTGCAATTTTACTAGCTGTGAGAAAAAAGAACAATGTAATTAAAGTGATAGGTCCGCACCAGTGCTTGATAATCTAGAAAAATTGCAGCGTCGTGATGGAGGCAAGAACGAGCTCATGGGAGATGTTTTTTGGCAATGTCCTAGATCAACTTTCGTCTGCAGCACTTCTAGATCTCACCACTTTGGAATCAATAGCCGTAGATGTCGATGCTAAAGTTGAACAATTGCAAGAGTGGTATGTTAATAGTGTCATCCATTTTAGCTATCGCACATTAAAGCTATCATCTGTATTGTTGTTTGGCTGTTTTCTAATATGCTTATATATTGTTTACGATAAATGTTGAACGTTAGTATATAAATTCCAGGGGGCTAATGTGGTTTCGGACCTCACCGATGTCTGCCATTATAAAATTTACCAAACATGGTGCCAATTCCTAAAAGTTACGCCTTCCTGGAAATAAACTTTATGTCCATGAATGTGTAGTTTTGTCCAATTTTGGTCTATTTAGTCCAGCAGCTGCCATGTCCACCAATTTTCATCTATTGCTTAGAGCTTTCCTTTAAAGGTAGTTTTTCAAATAATTTTTACCCTTTTTGTCTTTCACCTTCTTTTGGAATTAAACTGAGTGCCGTTGGAGGATGTAAGTTTTTATTTATGCTGAGTAAATGGTCTACCTGCCATTAGAGATGCAGAAATCTAACCAATACAGTTTCCTTGGAATACAGCTTCCTAATTGCACTCCAGATTGGAGTTTTTGCCTTGTGTGGGGGATTTTTCCCCCGCACACATTAGCTGTCGGCCATGCTCTTGTAGAATGATTACTCCAGCCGCACAAAATTCTTCTAGCAAGCCAACATTATATGTTACTCTTTACTCTCATGCACGCACTATTCTCATCTGCACAAAAGCTTTATCCAAGCTACTAGCAGCCATGTGATTTCTAGGCCATGAAACAAATTCCCCGTGCATTATTTAAAGTTTCCAATCTGCTTTGCACCTGATCAACCTGGCTTATCACCACTATTTTTGTATGTTTCTTTGGGCTGTCACACACCCACTTTATTTCTTTTGATACAGCAACTGCTTTACAGGTGTGTAAAGGTGTGGGAGTCTCTTTTCAGTCACCTGGTAGAGAGTAGTTCTTTTTCTTTTCATTTTACTTGTTCTAGTTTTTCTTTGTTGAAGCTGTATTGTATGATTATTTTATGTGGCTGTCATAGATGGAACTCACCAACATGATGTCCTTCCCATCTATGGCAGTCACAGGAGATGAAAATTTTTTCAAGTAACATAAATTCTCTTTTTAGCCCCCCTCTCAATTAACCTCCCCCTCCAGTAAGCCTCACTTTCTGGACCAAGAAGTTTATTATGCCCCCTCTTTACTAAGTCTCCCTCCCCTAGAAAATATGGTATATTATCAAGCATAAGCAAGCTACATAGAAGTATGTAAACTAAGCTACAACACACCCTGCAAACAATGGTTCTCATTCTATCAAGAATCAAAGTCATGTATTGCTTTAGTGCAGATAAAAATGTTCTGCAGCAACAGCTATTACACAATTTTTCGATTTTTGTGCTCTGCAGTGAGCTAATGGTGTGTAAACTAAAGAATTTGAATATTGTTCTCTATTTTCAAATATCAAATATATACTATACTATTGAAAATTTTCAAGAAATTTATTTAGCCCCCTTCTCTTATAAGCTCCCCCTCTCCAATAAGCCCCCCTCTAGAGTGCTTGAAATCAATGACCCCACCAGAGGCTACATAGAGAATTCACAGTAGTTAATGTCATTTTTGTGATAGAGAAAGAATACATGTTTGCCTCTTTTATTAGAGAGTGATTTGAATATCTGACATGCTTATACAAAGTGACTAATACAATATTTATTTCATTTGGTGTTCAATATTTTTTATTTAGTGCTATTTGTTGATGTTAAATCTAGTTTACAATTTATCTGTGATTTTCAATCCAGTGTTGCAAATTCTACATCTGGTATCAAGCTTGTTACATCAGTTTCAAATGAACAAACAACTGAACAGAAAGATTCTCACTGTGAAAGTGATCTCTTGGCGCTGAACTGCTTCCTTACAAATGTTGTAAGTTCCTTTCTTCAAGTTCACTTTGAGACTATAGCAAGTATTCAGGTATGGCAGGGGCCTCATTCTCATCATAGGGTACATCATTTTGAGGTCTGGGTTTATTCTCCAGTTGATTTAGGCATGATATTGGTAAATTTTCCTAACTTTTTCCATATATAAAAAAGTCTCTGTAGGCCAGATGAGAAGGTCTCAAGAGACACGTCCAGCTCACAGGCTGTAGGTTGGAGACCCCTATGATAGTAGGCTGCTCTATATCTGTGGTCATTTCATTTTAGATTAAGTGCACATTCTTTTTCATATAATACCTAGCTCAAGACCTAGTACTTAAAGTGTCTTATTGGCCAAATTTTAGTTCTAAAATCTTCTTAAAAGTCACTACATTGCTGTGAAAGCATTTGGGGAGCATGAATGTAGCAAACTGTATGACCTATAGCAAACAAAATGCGTCAGTATGAGTTTAATTCTAAAGCAGCATCATATTCACAATGTTTCTGTAAAGTTTTACCTTGAACACGGTAGCGGCTTCAATGCTTTTTTCCTAAAGTTTTATAGCTCTTACTTTGTAGTTCTACACATTTCTTGAATTCTAGGCTGTCTAGCACTAGGTTGCTTATAAAGCGGTTTCTTATTTAAAAAACATGTAGTAACTGAATAAAATAACAATAATTAAATGACTAAAAGCATCATCCCTGTTTTATTTTCTCTTTTATTTGGACCTCAGTTCTTGGCCCCCCACCTGCTGTTTATCCAGACTGTATTCTTTGTATTACATGGGGAATATATTCCCTTCAGTGTCTCCACCCATGCCACACCAAAATATTGTGAAAGCCCCTTTTACAGTACTATTTTAACTGGCTCCATCCACACATGTGCCAAACCACCAAATAACAAGTATTCTGTGTCACATTTTGGCTAAAACCCTATTTGTCTTACTATTTCCATGCTTCCACCCAACCAGCCCATATTTTCAGCATTACTTTAACTAGTTCCAACTGCACAAGCACCGCAAATGCAAACTGGCAGTTTAATAGCTGATGCAGTCCTTGTGTGTAAAAGTTTTGAGCCTGTTCTTATGCTTAGGGATTATTTACCTAGTAGTTATTTAATCTATATTAATTAAGCTGAATGTTATTTCTGTTTGTATTGATGATGGAGCTAAGTATTTGCTCGGAAACATTTATGGCTTTGGTCATGTGGAATTGTCACTACAGATTGAATATTTGTATTGTAACATGGTCTTGTCATTACTCATTACAAGATTTTGGAAACATCATAATCTCTCAATATCTAAATACTATGGAAATTGAATGTGTTTTTTGTGCTTTGGTATTTTGTATTTTAGAAGCAATTCTTATGAAACTGGCAAGCTTCATAGGAATTGCTTATAGAAGGCCTTGTTTTAGCATATAATGTTGCATGGGAATGCTCTTTATCAAACATGTAAACAAGTGTTTTTGACTAGTTTTCTGTTACACTTAAATTCAAATGTTATCATTTGGAAAGGTCATGGCCATTATCTTTTCTCCATAATTCGAATGCAAACATGTTGATGATATTTTTCACTCATTTTTTATATCTGATTATCAGTAACAGCATTTAGGCTGATGGTGAAAACTTGCTTTTTGCTATCCATGTAAACTAGTTTCTTTCCTTTTTTTGAGCAATTTTTTTTTGTAAATGGTACCTTTACTGCACACTATACTTATTTTGCATTGTTTCTTGAGCTAATCCACATGTAACGATTTTTCTTAGTAGTGCAATTGCACACTCAGAAACATTTATGTGTTCAAATTGCTACTCACACAACTTTTGCTTATCACAAGGCCTGTTGTAGTCCTTCAGAACAAGCAGTGGTGATTGCTAAAAAGTTTACCACAGGGTCTCTAGATATAACCACATCCACATTTGGGTGTGGTCTAGGTGCATCCATGCCCATATTTTCAAAGATGCAGATATAATTGAGTTTAATAATGATATAGTATAATCAACAATTAGAAATATCTCAATAACCATATAGCAGAACATAATTCATTGTTGCAATGCAAAACACTTTAGAAGCAAGATAAATAAACTTTGAAAAGCAAAACCAATATCAGAATGCCCCCCTGGCACAGCCCCCCAAAATGAACAGTAATTTTAGCAAGAGGCTCCTCCCCCCTGAGCATCCCTAAAATTGACCTCTGAGAACAATCCTTCACACCAAGTTTAAGCATAGTGAGGATATTTAATTTTCCAATGTGCTAAGCAATCAGTGTAATTATTTTAGGATTAATTTAGTTGATCTTTTAGATTATGAAATGGTCCTCCCCCTGAAAAGGTTTCATAGGGAGAGTGTTATAACTATGAGACAGGGGGTAGGTATTTTCATCAATTTCTAGCTTTTAATCCACATACTATAGCTTCCTTTGCTAATGCGGTGATGCTTTATTTCTTAATCATTGTATTTCTGCCTTTCAAAGGTTCAAGCTTTAGAGTGTAACCAAGGCCTAGAAGACAGTATTTTGAAGGAGTTGCTGTCATTTTGTTCAAGGAATGGCTTTTTGCTTCCACCTGTTTCAAGTGAAATAGAACAGAATGACATGGGATCATCAGCATCGTTGAACACAATCTCTGCTGCTGAGGAGGAGACAAAACAGACATTGTGGATGAGAATAAAGTCAAAAGTTAAAAAGGGAATAACAACTAAATTACAACAGAGTAATATATTAAGCAGAGCAGGATATGAGCAACCAGGCTATCAAAAGGAAATTGCAAGAAGAGTACAGTTAATTGATTTGCTAATGGTGTTGTTTCCAATTGATGATATTCTCGATCTTTATATAAAAACAAGACTGAATAAACTAGAACAAGTATCAGCAGGAACAAAGAAGCAATCTGTTTCTTGGGCAGATGATGAAGATATAGAAAAGGTTTGTGTTTCCATTATGGTGGCACCAGAAGAGGGCTATAGATTCATAGATACATACATGGGCTATTTGTTTCACAGGTTTAACCAAACTCAGCTATTGCTAATGTGGACCAGCATCTCCAACTAATTAATTTATCAATTACTCTTAGTGCCTATTTGCCTGGGGGTCAGAATATAAGGGGGGCTGAAAACACTGAAAGAAGCTGATAAGTCAGAGGGTCAGCACTAGTGGGGGATCTAGGATAATCTAGGGTAGTCTAGAAATATCTCAAATATGGGACTAAAGTCTGTTTTTCAGAGAATACAAGTCCCCTTGGAAGATAGTGAGTGCTTTTCTGGAGTTACATTAGCAATTCTAACACCATGAAGGTCATATCATAATTCCCCTGTCTAAGGAGTCTGACTGCATTGTAAAATTCCTGGTGCCACCCCTGACATCCTTACTGTTTTATTTTGAAGTGATTTTTTAAGATGTGCCACATTGTTTCATAATTTTAGTTTAAAAGCTTGCTGCTAGAATGAAGCTGTTGCTCTTTCTTATCTTCACGATATTCTCAAGATTTTGGAGATATTCCTTTTTCAGCTCTGGGAGAATGCTTTAGCAATGCTGTTTTTATCTCCAGGTTAAAGTGTTGGAAAATTTGGAAATCTTTATTGTCAATCAGCTCAATATGTTGAATATGGATGTGTCAGTTTTGTGGAAGATTAATGAATACATGCTAAAGTTTAGTATCTCTGATGTCATAAAGAAAGTGTACTTTCCACAGCTTCAGAATGCCTTGGAAAAAGCCATCCAATGTTTCACAGACTCTGGAGATCAGACTAAAAGCTCAAATTTATTACTTCCAGTTGAAAAGGCTGCAAGTCCTGTTAAGCTTTCAAGCATGGATGATGTTCAATTCATCACAAAAGCTTTTGCTATTGCTTGCAACTGGGAGAGTGAAGTAAAAGAGGTTGTTGATTTTTTTGCAATTAAGCCAGAGCGAAGATTTAGTGGTAGGTGATTTCTTGTTCAAAAAGTTTCCATTGTGCGTGCAAACTTTTCTTTATAAAGAACATGCCATAAACTCCCAAATATAAGCCCCCAAATATAGCCCCCCTGTAAGCTAACATAAATATCCTTCCTAATATAATCTCCCTGAAATATAAGCCCTGGACTTATATTTGGTATGGTATGTGCATGACCACAAATTTTGCTATGAGTTCCATCTCTTTTACATTTTTCTTTCATAATTTCTCTGGATGAGTCCTCATAGTTTACATCATTTTTGGATAAGTCACCATAGTATTTTTGTCATCTTTTATATCAATGTATCATGGATGTAGGAAAGTCAATGAAATGCCAAAGTCATATACTCTTTTCTATCACTGTTCTCACTGTGAAATGCATATTGACTATGCAGACAACATTGCACAATGGCCTTCTACCAGCCTTGATATTTCAATGGTTGTTCTAAACCTGGGTTTCCAAACTTTTTCAGGCTGCTGCCCTTTTCACTTCCAGATAGACTCCTAGTACCCCTGTCCCATAAGAACATGTGAGCTTTTTCATAGTGAAAACAACAGTATTTTACCAGGCCTGTGGACAGCTGAACTGGATTGGGAGATAGGAGCAAAGATGTAAAGGTCCAGTTGAAACCTAGAAGATTTGCATTTTATATATCTGCACCAGTTGACCAAAAAGACATGTAGCAAATCAGTCTTCTTCATATAATTTTTATGTGGAAAGTGGGGGTCTGGAGGCTTACCCCTAGAAAAGATGTTGAAAGTATGCTCTCAAAAACACTTGAAAACGCCCTTTTGCAGAAAATAATATTGCTGTCTTTATCATTGATCTTCATGCGTAGAAGAAGAAACTGATTCTTCAACTTCAATTTTGAAGATTCAGCAAGAAATATGAAAAGTTGCACTGTCTATAGGTCTGACTATACAGAAAATATGTATTTAAGAAGCAATGAGATGATATAGTATACAAGCTTAACTTCGTCAGCTTCTAAATATTCTATTTGAGATTCATGGTTTACACAAATAATCACAAGCATTGTCCTACAATATGGGTCTGCCAGGGAGTCCAAGTAGCTTCACAGAGTAATAAAAGAAAAACAGAAAGTTGACCAGGGAAATCTCCATTTACTCCACCAGCTATAACTGCTACATTGTCACCCCCTCCCAACTGCTCATTTTTTATGTATTGCTCCCCAACTGCCCACTTGTGTGTTACTGCCCCCTGCTATTGAAGCAACACCATCATGGGGGTGATACCACCCACTTTGGGAAACGATGTTCTAAACCTTAATTTGTACTTGGATTTTTGAATATTCAAGACAGTTTCAGATATTGAACCTCTGCAAAAAACTTTGAATTGACAGTAAGTAGTCTTTTAACTCACGGCAGTGGCAGTGATTAAGAGAAGAAATGGACAAGCCCATTTTTGAAAGGGGCTCATTTAGAATCTTCAAAATAGTAATTGCTTGGAGATTTAATGGCATCAGACATTTGTATTTCTTTCGCAAAGTGAATCTGCTATTTAAGTTCTTGGTCAATGCTTTTGGAAGGAATATCTCTGTGAGTGTTTTCAATGTATGCCATCGTGGTTACATGTATAGACAACCGTATATAGTTTTTGTACTTGTGCATTATCGATACAAGATATAAACTCTCGCTTACTTTTATGATGTAGTTAAATATCCACTAAGATTGGAATACATCACTAAAGTTTTAGGCGAAGTTACACATTTGGTATTTAAAAATAATTAAAGAATACTTCTATGCTCAAAATCAGAAAAATTTAAGAATATTGAGGTCGGAAAAAAATTAGGTATTCTCATAAAAGAAAAGTGTATATCCGGAAAAATTCACTCTACACAGCTACTATACCTAGCTTCACTTGGTCTCGCTTTTATCAGAGACTTTTCGTTGGGG
>WIPJ01003031.1:275153-292071 GCA_018155075.1 Cassiopea andromeda | reverse complement strand
TATATATATATATACACAATCCAAAAGAATTGTATATAAATATACAATCCATAATATATATTAATATATATATATACAAAAGAATTGTATATATATATTAATACCAAGTGACACACATATATATATATACACACATATATGTATATATTTACACACATATATATATATATTTATATCACATAATGTTATTTTATATATTTATGCTCATTTTTATATTCATATCCATATATAGTGGCTTGTACTTTCTTTTGAAGATGTTTCACAAAATCAGTTAATACCAAGTGACATATTGAGCTACATCAAAACACACAAAGTCTGGCTTCAAGAGAAGTTGAAAATGTTAACAAACTATTTCAAGGCAAGGTTAGTCTATGAGCGCTATCTTCTTCCAGTTCTTTTGCACTTCTTTGTTCTCCTCATTTTGTTACTTCGATCTTTGTTTTTTCGCTTTCTTCTTCTTCTTCAAACCCCTTCTCTAATTCTTTTTCATCTTCCTTTTATATCTTCATCTTTTGTGCACTTTCGTTACTTATTTGGAGGACTGCTCAAGTTCCCTACTAGCCCCTTTCATTGTCTCACTAGTAGACCATATTTGTCCTACCACTTAAGCGCCCTTCTGATTCTGCGACTTATTATCTTTGTCTCATTTGAAATCTTTTGATACTTACATGAATTTTTCGTTTTACAGCCTGTACCAATATTTTAACAGTACTTTTGAAAGCCTGTTATCTGTAGATTGTGCAGTTATCTATAGTACCCGTTTCTCAAATGCCCCACCAGCGAAAATCATTAAAAAATGCCCTATCATCAAGTGCTTCTGCGGGGTTCTCTTTGATAGTTGGCACCCTGAGTTATTAGTATATCATTTCTGTCCTATGCATGTGTTGAACCCGCTGAATTTATCATGTACACACTTTTTTTATAAGAAACAAACTCTCTGGCTTCAGCCTGGATGTTTCTAAATATTTCGTTAAATCAATCCTTAAATATTTCGTAAATGTTTCCTAACTTTAAAGACTTCCAATGACAATAACAAACCAGTTTAAGAAATTTTGATGCAAGAAAAAGAATGCTCAAGTTTTATGAGGCGTGTAATGGATAGGTCATTGTATTTTATTGCTAGTTTGATCAAAAATTTGCAATAAAATCAGTTTTTGCAAGTTATTATTTGAAACTCAGCTTTGCTATATGTATCAAATGTTTCTGAATTTTTGCCTAATTTCAGCCTCATGTTTCTTATAGACATTTTTCTTATAAAAAAAACTTGTACAGTTGTGTTTCAATTGCAAAGTATGGCCTGCGCAAAAGGAGCCTGCGGAAGCGTTTGCTGTATCATTAAAAATAGCTTATTTGCTAAAATGGAATTATCTTAAAAGTACCCAGTTTCAATGCTATGCCACAGCTCAATGTAATACATAAATTTTTGAAGGATATTAAAACTGCCGCTGAATAGAGACTGCATTTAATTGCGTTATGGATTGTTTTTAATGTCCCTCGGGGCTCTTTAAACAGTGGCCTATTTTGCTTAGGCTTACGCAAGGTTATTGCGGTTTTCTGTTGGAAGGTCAGCCTTTCTTATATTATTAGTATTATTATTCTTGTGTATTGTTTGCTACGAATGGCGTGAGAGATGGAAGGTTCAAAGTTATGAAAGCGGCTTGAGCGGGTGAATAATTACTCAATTTAGAGTTCATTAGTGTTGACGTCATTAAAATGTTTTTTAGAATTTTTGTAGTTTGACCATATAGAGTAAGAGAACACCATAAAATAGACATTTTTGAAAATTTTAGGCCAATTTTGTCAAAATGAGATGAAATACGACCATTTGACGATCGAAAACTTGTCATACAAATTACTGTTTTTTTCTCCTGATTCTAAACTTTTAGAACCAGACTCGAAATACAGTGATTTGATAGGAACTATGTCAACATTTAATTAGCTTTACTTCGAGTAAAATTTTTCAAATCGAACTGGAATTTGTCAATAATGACTATTTCAGAATGTTTTTTTAGAAGTGAAAGCCAAAACTAAAATGTTCTAAAGATAGAATTTTCGTGACGTCACACTAACGAGCTATCTAGAGATAAGGGTGACGAGAAGAGGAACTGGCTACCTTACCTCACATGTTAAATGGCATACTAGATAAGGTGGCAAGATATTCCCTCACTATGAATCACCTTGCATGAAATGCACTTTAATTTCTACAGAGCGTCAATATTCTTAAATTTTTCTATTTTTCAGCTTTAGGTTAGTCTAAGTTTATTCTTTTTAAGTATCAAAGGTGTAGGGTTGCCCGAAAATAAAAGAGATATATTCCAAAGTGTTTTAATGCTTTACTTCTTCATAAAAGAAAAGAAAAATGGCAAAGAGCAATGTGTGTTGTATCAAATATGTCTCGAATATGCATCAGCCGTCTGCCGTCCCATCCGACGGCAGCTTGTTGATTTGCAACGCCTACTTTCCCTTATGTAATATATTACATATATAGCAAGGTCCTAACACAACTGTTAGTAGTGTTAGTACCTTGCAACTTCTACTCAAATAAACACAACGTCTACTTCAAAAACTGTTGAAGACACTGCTTGATGAAGCTTGAGCCTTGTATTAAGAACTATATTCTTATGGAAGGTGTACGCGATCTCTTTTGTTATTGTTAGGTAAGAAATTGTAACTATAGCTGCTGATTGAGGTCAATATATTGTGAAAACACATAGAGTATAAGATGATTTGATTGCGCTCTTTTTGCAAGAATAAGGTTTATAAAAATATGAAGGCTCAGTATTGCTAAACTAAGAAATAATTCGAGAGGAATGCAAGTTGAAACTTTATTAAGAATTAGAACTGCTGTGTGCTTGAGATGTAACACTGCTTTTAGATTAATTTCCAATAAGCATTTAAATATATTCCTTTGGTTTTCAGGCAAAGTTACACCTTTGACACTTGAGAATAATTTACGAATAATCTAAAGCTCAAAAGCAGAAAACTAAGAATATTGAGGCTCAGCGTAAAATTAGGTATTCTTATAGAAAAAGAGTGTAGAATAAGAAGCCTATGGTATGAAAAAATTTCACATATAGTGCACTTTTAGGATTTCAGGTTTTTGCTACCTATCAATATAAATGCACAGTTAATTAATGAAAAAAATTAGCCACTCCACCTCTTTTGCAACATGCCCAGGAATTGACGCCCCTTCCTACGTAGGAAAGCCACGCGATCCAGCATTTCATCCACTGTTGGATGAAAATATTCTACGCGTGAGTAAGATCTTACTAGCAGCCTAAATCACAAAAAAGTGTACACGGCCCAGTTTGAAACATGACAATATTAAGTAACAAGCCTACATATGTGAAGAGATAAAGTTTCGGCCGTTGCAGTAATTTTGGAAATTGTTGAAGACAAGGATCACAGAACTTAGCACAGGAGAGCATGGATCGGCGTATTGAGAACTGCTTCGACTGTTGCACAGACAATTTTGACAAGCCTTGGTGTCATTGATAATGAGATTTCACACTATCACGTGGCATTGCACGTATTTCCAAATAGAAAATTGCTTTCCGTCGCCAAACGATCCAACAGCATCCAATAACACCTCAGAACAATAGCATTGCAAAGTTGGATCATCCAACATTTTTTAGCATTATCAAACTTCATCCAACAAGGTAGCCAAACGATCTAACATTGGCAATCCAACGCATGTTGGATGGTGAGTGAAATGTTGGATCGATTGACCAAGCCTTTATCTTTGCATTGATAGTGGTTGCTCATCTCAGCGCGTCATCAACGATTTCATGATTCATCGAATGTTTCGTCTTTTGTCTTTTTCAATCCTTGTTCATTGCATGTATTTCTTAGTAAATGTCAATCACTGAAGTCAACCTCTAGCAATCTATTTGATTGGTTCTTCTTTGTCACATGATTTTCTCCTTCGCAGTGTCGTGCGGTCTACCGCTGGTAGCATAGACCAATTACCAGATGAGGTGGCAGAGAACCAGTACCTTGCCTTATCATCAACTTTGCTTGTCCTTCCGGAATGTAAGTATGATTGCTATTTTGTAATGAGATTAAAAATTTCGTTCTTGATTATATTTGATGTTATTTTAACAGAAGTAGCAATAATTTGCTTTTTCGCTGCTTTTTCAGGCCGTGAAGCTTTGCAAACGTTTTATCAAATTTTGATAGATAATCAGGTATGATTTTGATAAATTGATTTTTCGTGATTCATATGATTTGGCGTTATGATTCACTTAATTTGGCATTATGGATTACAATGAGCTCCTGCTGATTTGTTGTTTTACACATTTTTCCTTAAGAAACATGTCTATAAGAAACATGAAGCTGAGTTAGGCAAAAATTAGCAAACATTCAGGAAACACGGGCAGGCTGAGCTTCAAATAATGACTTTAAAGAACTGTTTTTACAAGTAAGTTCTTGATCGAGCTAGAGAAAAATAGAATTTACATCCAATGCATGTGTCACAAAGCCTGAACATCCTTTTTCTTGTATCACAGTTGCCTAATCTGAGATGGTATTCTCATTGGCAGCCTTTAAATTTAAGGAAAATTTAAGAAACATTTAAGGCTGGATTGGACGAAATATTAAGAAACATCCAAAAGCACTCTTCGTGGTGAGTGGCCGAGTGGTCCAGCCAGTTCAATTAGCTTAAATGAAGTTAGACATGGCTGTGCATGGTCAGAAACTGGATGGGCGACCTTCCAGATGAACGACCAAAATAGCTCACTCCGCCGTCCTTCAGAAGGGACGTTCAACTAGGGGTCCCATGCCTGGATGCAGCATGCATAGTAGGCCGAAATTAGCTGAATAAGCTAGGTATAACAGCCTACTCAAAGTAAAGTAAACAACAACAACAAGAACATGTGATTCTGAATTTATAGTTTATATTTAGCTGATACAGATTAAGGACTTCTATTGTCATATTTCCTTTATCAAAAGTTGTGATGTCTTTCTTCCATTAACAGGAAAAGATCGAAGAAAAATTGTTATCTTCACGAGGGTCCTGTTTTGACCAAAAGACATTTACAAAAGCATCAGAAGCTAGTCAAATTGAGACGGTATTGAACCCCCTTAGAAATTACGACAAGTTTGGAGACTATATCCATAATCAGGAGCAAACTATAGACGCTCAAGTCAATTGGTCCAAGTGGCTTTATTTATTGGAAAAGTACCCTGTTGCCACTATAAGGCGAGTAGTTCTTGCAAGGCAGGAATTCCTTCCAGAATCATATGAATATTTGACTGACGAAGAGAAGATTGCCCACGAGAAACTGTTGAGATACTTTGAAAGTTGTGAATCATCTTTTCCCGAGAGACCTCTCAGTTCTGGCAGTTCTTCCACCAGATCATCATCTGTTACCGAATAAACATTTTGCTTTATTGTGCATCATCTTTTCACTGGAGGAAGAGTGTGCTACTGAAATCATGCAAGAGGAAGTTTGCTAATAGTTCGTTGAACTGTTCTGGTAGACTCCTTGCACTGAGAATTAAGGGTGTACTGAGTCATATAAACCACTGTATCTGCTTCTATATATGCACAATAGGATGGCTCGTACCAGTGTATATGTAGTATCGTATGATCAAAACTTCTGCAATTGCACTTTCATAAATTCAGCCCAGCTCAACCCCTGCAGCAATACGACACTGTTCAGCACTTGCTGGGTTGATGTTCCGTGCAATTGTAAACATGGATTTAGAGGAGTTAGCATCTTTTTTGTGTGGAGTTGGTTGTGTTTTGTCACCAACAGTTTTCTGCTTATGAAACTCCTCGTAATGGATGACTTAGAACGAAATAGAAGTGGAGTAGTAGTCAAATTGTCCTGTATCTAGTAGTAGTGACAGTATTTCGGCAATTGTTCTGAAATTGGACTTTTGTAGGAGGTTTCAATGGGGCAAGATTTGCAAACCCCTTTCTCTAGCTGAAGAATGCTCAATCCATTTTCACATTCGAAGGATATTGGGAAAATTTTGCGGCATCAGTTGTGTTTTTTTACGCTGAGCTTGGATCACCAAAACAGTTTTCCTTCTGCAGCTCCTCAGGATCGATGACTTCATTTTTCATCAGTTTGTTTACAGAATGATACATGTTGGGCATCTCCTCCTGAGATTGTAGGCTCAGTTCGCCCTGGTCGGAAATTAGACGTTGATGGGAGTCTCAATTGAGCAAGTTTTTCCAGCTTACAAACAGTCTTTTTCTGTATCTGACTTTCTTTTCAAACTTTGAGAATATTGGAAAATTATGGTAAAATTAAAGGAATTTTTAACTTATTGTGGTTGCAAATTGAAGAATTGAAGATTAAAAGAATATTCAAGTCAAAGGTAAATCTTAGTTAAGTTATGAAAATTCACTTTTTGTGTAATTTACTTCCTAAATTGAATTGGGTTTTTGGATTTTGTGGTCGAGTTAAGAATCGTAGTTGATTAATTTACGTCTCTTTTCTTCTCTGGTGTCTGAATTCCAGTGGATGAATTCTTTTCTGTAACACTGGAGATGTGCTCTCCATTAAATAGACATTTAGGTGCAGTGGTGATTTCTAAAATTTTTAACAAGGGGGGCTCTAGGCACAACCACGCCCATAATTTGGGTGTGACCCAGCTACAACCACGCCCATATTTTTAAAGTTGGAAACATGATAATTTAGTTTAATACTGATATAGTATAACCAACAAGAAGAGGTGCGTCAATAACCATATAGCAGTGCACAATTGATCATAACACTTTGGAAGCAAGGCCAATAAGCCCCCCAAAATGAGCAGAAATTTTAACAAGGGGGGCTCCGCCCCCCTGAGCCTCCCTAGAAATCACCCCTGTTTAGGTGCCGACCAGCAGGCTTTACACATATTAGAATTTAACTTTAATGCTTATAAATCCAGAACTTATGATGTATACAGACTTCGTCAAGTCATTGTAGTAGGGTACGGCAAAGACGCGGGCACCACGGGCACTGCCCGCAGACAGCCCCGCCAGCCATCATTATATCCTTGAGTTTAATTCATTTCATTTTCATTTCTTTAATGTTTAGCCATTAATTCTATCAGCATACATAAATAAAAGTTGAAATATATCGATATGTTGCAATATAACTGAAATAAAAGAACTCAGTCAATCTATCTGTGCAGGCAATTGCAGGCGGAAAAGTGCCCTCGGAGGGAGCAAACAATTTTGTCGGACCCTGCGTAGTAGCCGTTGCCACACTAGCCAAAGGGCACACCCGGCACGTGCGGAGGAGGGCCGAAACGTTTACGGTGGATGTTTAACAGTCGTTATGAAAGTAAAGTTTAAGATAAAGACCGTTTGTGCTGCATAAGAAACTAGAAAAGCATATAGTCCGTAGCTAGTATCTCAATCGATTAGTTAGATGTGGGCGACAAACCTAGTTAAATCGGAATACTGTAAATCCACGAGTTACCCTCCTGGGAAATTATTTATGTTTTGAATTTTTGCATGGGTATTTATTCAGGGGGGGCTTTAAATTGTTCTTAGTATTTAGTCATATCCACTTGAAATTGTTCTACTGATAAACTATTTCTTCGATGCTACACATACAAACAATAGGGTATTTTTTAAAGGACAGGCAAATGTTCGTTAATCAATGGCTATTTTTTCTTTCCTAGCTCTATAAAGCACTAACAGATTCTCAAAAAAGTACAGTTAAATGCTTGGGTGGGGGTTCATTCGAAGGGGGCTTATTGGAGGGGGGCTTATTGGAGGGGACTAATTCAAGGATTCACGATGCTAAATTCTGGTCGAATTGTTTATGGCTCTCTGTTTCTGTCTGTGAGTATTTTCTCAGCAGTTTAAATATCTGTAGGTGGGAAGGGCCCATAGCATCATTATACCCAGGAGGTGCAGTATCGTTAGCGTAGCCCTGATAGTAGCACGCGTATCATGAAGTTAGCGATTTCCTTCAGACTCACCCTTAGAAATACTCTCCAGTTATTTGGCTAAAATGCAACAATAATATCACTTGCCTTTTTCAAACATTTTATTTCTTACGGAGTACAGATGATACTTCTTAACAACCTTACCAAAGCGTTCCAACTTGTCTCTGCTGGGCAACCTTTTTCCAAGGCAGTTGTAATATGAAGAAAATACTGAAGGTAGCACGTGATTTCTATGGACGTACACATCCCCGCAGAGGTCTGCTACGTTGTTTAGTTGGCACTTGCAGTGTACTTAGTTTTCCCCTAGCCTAAAAACACATATAAGTTTCATTATAGTTTCAATTACCCTTTAAGATTGATCCATCGTTAATCACAGTTGAATGTAGGAAAGAATTTTGGATTTCCTTCGGCACAGGCTCTCAAAGTTTATATAAGAGATAGGATTCAAAGGTCACGAACGCGTAATGTATTCATGGTTAGCTTAAATCGGCTTTTGGTGCTGAAAAGTTTGGAAGTTAATATGAATGTTTTTTCAAAACGAAAACCGCCAATCTTTAGTGTGCAGTCAATAAATTGTATTGCTTATATTTAAAATTCTGTTGACTAGTAATGCTTATGAATCTTCTTTTAGTAACTCAATTATCAAAAATCTTGAGTAATGTAGAATAATCTGTAGTTATTTTGAACAATCCGGAATAATCCACGATATCCTGCTCCCTTAGTGTACAATATTTTACTTTACCTGTGATTTCAAATCTCCCTCTTTATGGGACCTTTTATTCTGTTAGAAACAATTTAGTATTAGTTTTTGGCCAGGCGCGCCAGAAGCACATCAGGGAAAGGGGGCAGCTTTCTCTTGTAGAGCAACGTACCACGCCCTTTTAGTGTCCACGCCCTTCGTTTATCGCAGCCAGTAACAATACTTTGCTGGATATGTTTGGTTTGAGCGATAAAAGTGTTTTTGAAAATTCGCTAAACTGATATTGTAATAACAGGTGACCATGCTGTAAGAAGATTGTCTAAAGCAGGGATGGGCAAACTTTTTAATACAAGGGCCACATTCACAGATCCCAAGTTTTAAAGGGCCACACATAGGGTGACTACCGGTTTCTACCTATGCAAAATCCCTTATCTATGCCTGATTTTTCTTGCAAATGCAGGCCCTTAGACAACTGAACGATAAATGTAGATGTAGAAATCCAATTCAGAGTTGGAAGCTCCTTACATGTCACAGATCTTTAGTAATTGATTAAATCTCATGTGGAAAACATTTCTTCCATGGCCATTGTGCAGAAAAATGGGGACCTAGGGGCTTTCCTCCAGAAAGTTTCTTTCGAGGCAACGCCCTCTAGAACGTCGGAAAACGCCGATTTGTAGTATAGCATGTATTTGTTTCATCATTGGTATTCATGCTGAGAAGGAGAGGCAGATCCTTCAGCCTGATTTTCATCGTATTGTTAAGATTTAGCATGGAAAGGGAAAGACTAGGTCAAGCTTTCCTTTTTGAATGGAAGCTCACATTACAAACATAAAAATCTCACGCTAGTACACCAAGAAAAAAGTCTGCGTCAAATGTAGGCTACCTGAATTGTACTCAGGATCTAAAAGTAATACTTTCCCTTACAGGGTCGTCATATACGCACTATCTTTGCAGTGAGAAAGCAAATCCAAGAATCGAAAGTCCTACACGTTTTTTTTATAAGAAAATCATAATTTTTCTTGAGCATTAATTCTCTTAGCTTTTCCCGAAATTGGCCTGAGGTTTTCTTAAATTTTTCTTAACTTTTTCTGAAGTAGAATTGACAAAAATGGGTTAAACATTCGTTCCTAACATTGCACACTTGAATTTGAAATCTATCTTAGATATTTTGAATGCAATAATGAGGAAATATCGATTTTTGGCCAATAAAAAAGCTTAAATTTGGAAATTGAGCCTCGTGATTTTCTTAAGACTTTCTTAAGATTTTGGCGATTTGAGCCTCATTTTCTTATAAACTTTTTCTTATAAAAAAAAACGTGTACAACAACTCGTGCCAATACTGAAAAGTTATTGGTGGGCCGCAAAAAATGACTTGGAGGGCCTTAGTTTGCCCACTCCTTGTCTAAAGTCATTTAAGCAAAGTTGAATTTCGAAACACTAGAAGTCAAATAAACACTGTACATGACCTTCACCAAATTCGAAAGTGTTATGATACTTTGATAGCAGGGATGCACTTTGAAATATTCCCTGATCTAACTTCGAAAAGATCATTTGACGAAAAGGGCATTCTTGCCCTCCTTCTACTAGGGCAGGAGGTGTAAGCACCCCCTCTGCCCCTTGTTGCGGCACCCCGGTTTTTGGCAAATGTAGTGCACGAGCCTGCAGTGCGTCGCGTACACACTTTAAAGAAGAGTAAAGTTTTTAAGAATATAGAGCAGCCGTGGCCTCGTGTTAATGCACCCGACTCAGAACAACATGGCCCTGGGTTCGAGGCCCACCGCAGGCCATTGGTGACGTCAGGAAGGGCATCCGGCCCTAAGTGCTCGAGGCAGAACCAAAGTCCTCTCAGAGGCAACCTTTAAGCCCCAAGGAATTGGGGGGAACGGAGGTAAAATGGAGAGAAAGTTTTTAAGAATATAAAGGCTCAGAATCTCTGAAGTTGAAGAATAATTACAGAAAAATACAAGGCTCTAGCTTCATCAAGACTTCAACATTTTTGTATATGAGATTTTTGACTAGTTTTCGTACTGGCAATACAGTATTTATTGTTGTGTTATTTGGATGAATAAACTCTTTTGACTTTCAGACGAAGTTACACCTTTGACACTGGAGAATACTTTAAGAGGCTCAAAACCAGAAGAGTTTAAGAATATTGACGCACAGCGAAAAGTTGAATGTTATAAAAAGTTGTCTATTCTAGTTAACTTGGGAGCTGCAAAGACGCCTGCCATGTTGGTGTATCGGGGTTGGTCACACCCTAGTCTCACCCAGAAGGACTGAGGGGGGAGGTATACTCTTTTGAGTGTAGTCATTCATTATAACGACAAACATTTCTATGTGAAGTGGTTCTATATCAGTCGACTGCAGTCATTTTTTAAAGAAGTATAAGGGTAAATTGAGCTTAAGCTCAAAATTCTTAAGATTTTCCCAATTTGAACCTGAGATTTTCAAAACTCATTTCCTGGTCTGATATTGCATTTGATGTGCAAAATTCAAAGGTAGCAGGTATGTCAATCTAACTGATTTCAATATAATGGATGTGTCGATGGCGATCTACAGATAAATACTGGTTATTCTTTCTGATTTATCTGCAATGTTGCTCGTCGTAGCTATCATTCTCAGAAGATTTTTTCATGCAGAAAGTCTGTTTCCTATCACTTATCCTCGTCATTTGGGTGACACTATTATTTACACTTGATTTGGGAAGAATTATAAGTGAGGGAAAAATCCCGATGCTGGAAATATGATTAGTAAGTATATCCTTATTTTTTACGCATGTGAGCTTAAAGGTAGGTGTCCATAAGACCACATCTTCCGCTCGAGAGGAAAATGCTCTTGAGTTTTTTCCTCACCAATGTATTGGTGAGTTCCCCAACAGAGCTGCATTCCCGTCGCTCTTTCTACTTCAGGAGAAAAACTCAGGTTTTTAGCTTAGAAAATCGGTGCTGTTCCGTTATCAAACAGTCATTTTTCCTTTGTCAGAGTTTTTATACCATACACGTGCGCAATGGAGTAAGCGTTGTTCCATCGAGTATCAACACAGAAAGACCTACATCACATGTATAATTTAAGAATTCATCTCATTTGATGCTGTAGATATTCTCGACTTTGTAGTGGCACTAACTCTTAAAACAGTTGAAGTTATTTGATAAATGCCCTCCTTTTTTTGTTCACCCAAACATGGGCCTTCGTTTTCAGCCATCCTAAAATTTGATATGCTCCTAGTGTTGCGCAATGTTTGCAATATCCTGCAATCTGATTTAATATCAAGGTGATAAGGAAAAAGCTCGCGAGCAAAAGTAGAATGAGTTCAACTTCATCGCCTGAGCTCGAGAGGATAAAAATCACCTGGGTCAGCGGCATTTCTGCAGTATTGCGCATGCTGGTCATGACAGATCGAGGGCATTTTCCTCTCGAGTGGAAAATGCATTCCTATGGACACCTACCTTAAGTATGCTTATAAGCTTTATGCGTACAAAAACGGGTGTAATATTCATACCAATTGTTAGATCAAGTGCAGTATATTGAGAGTGAACAGAGATCTGAAGGATCCAGTGATCCATAACCAATGCCGAACCAGATGCTAAAAACAGGAAATAAAATATAGAAAACTTACGAATTTTGTGGTATTGAAGAATCACTAGAAATATCAAAACTTTTGTTTATAAGCTTTGTAGATATACTTTTAAATCTAATACTGATACTCTTGTGCTCTCAATAGCCGAGGGGCCAAAGTCTGCTCCACAGAGTATTACAAGTTTCAGGGAACCCTCAGCATTATGTTAGGGGTAGTCTACCCCAAAATCGCAAGAATTTTCTTCTCACCACTCACGACTAAAGATGCTGAAGTACTGTACCGTATAACCTCAAATTAGTCATCCCTACGAATTAGCCCCCACTATAGAGAAATCTGTAGTAGCCCCCTTAAATAAACCCCCACTTATCTGTATCCTGAGTCTAATGTTAGTTCAGCGAGGCAGCTAAAATGATGTGTGATAATTCCCATATTGTACACACCTAAGTGGCTGTCTCTTATAACCACAGCTAAACCGGACAGCTTCGTGATCATCTGTGCAAAAAGATGAACTAAAATTTCTCACATGTAGATTAGTAAGGGCAGAAAAATGGAAATTATAATTGACTTTTAAAACACGTCACTAAACCACAGGATGATAAAAAGGAAGGATCAACAAAAAGTACGAGGTATTAGTTTGAAACAGTGATTTTCTAATGCTACCATTATACTTCTTTTGATATTGTTAAGAGCATTCCATGCTGGCGGTATCTTTGAACCATTTTGTGGCAGGAAAGCCGACCATCTACTGCACTGGTTCTCAATCTTTTTGATGGAGCGGAACCCCAAGGATGTATTCCAGTGGCTCGAGGAACCCCTATTCACATATCTGCATAGGAGAGTTAAAATAAACTGTCGACCGAATCATTTTTATATCTTCTGGCGGAGCCCCTGCATTGTTCTGGCGGAACCCTAGTGTTCCGGGTAACGCCGGTTGAAAACCACTGATCGACTGATTCAGTGCCCAAGCGATAAATATCTGATTGAGTTGGCTGTAAGCATTGTTTTTCAAGCTATTATTGTTTATATGTATCCAGGCTATTTCCATACATACACATGTACACTCTCGTTTTTATTAAAATACCTAAGCTTTCGGTGAGCCCCAATACACCCTTTTTTATAAGAGACCGTTCATTATTTATGTTTCAGGTTGGGACTGAAGAGGAAGGCTTATCTTGGTAATAATTTTTGCTACCCAACCTTGCACACTATAAATAATAGCTACCCAACCAATATAGGGCTATTAAAAGTATGCTACCCAACCTTTATAAGACAAAAAAATGATATACCCAACGTTAAAGCTTCATGAAAAGTCATTTGCCCAATCTATTTCTCTTCAGCCCCAACCTGATGCATAAATAATGAGCGGTCCCTTAGAATATGTAAATTTTCGCTGAGCTTCAATATTCTCAAAGTTTTTAGTTTTGAACTTTGGAGACTACGCCTGAAAATCAAAGGAATAAATTAAGATCTTTGTTGATGTCTTACTTCGTCGTAAAGCAAAGAAAAAGTGGACAGTATGATAAATATTGTATAGATATTGGCAGAAGTTAGTCTACAAACAGTGCTACAACTCGAATACAAAATAATTCCAAGCCTTTATGAAGTTTGAGCCTTGCACTGTTCTTGAATTATTCTTAAATTTCATTGATTCTGAGCCTTTTTGTCAGGGACGCCTGAACTATCATGGGACAAGGGGGCGACGGTAACAAAAGGGCTCCCAATTGCATAAGCTCCTCTTTGAGACACCACTTAGCACAGGCATGTCTTTTGGACCCATAACACATCTTTCGGACATTTTCGTTTCTTCCTTTAGCAGGGCTATATTTCTCACAATCATGCAAATAGCTTTCTCTTCCGATCATACATTGCTTATTTAAATGGCTTATTTGACCTATCAATGTTTGTAAAAGATTATATTGCATTTCAAAAAGGGCACTTTTGCTCCCCCTGCTCCCCAAAATGAAGGGCAGGGGGCGCTTGCTCCCCTCTGCTCCCCCGCTTCATTATCCATGATTTTTATCTTTATGACCTTCATTCTTATAAAAAAAGAGTTTATACTTAAATTTTTTTCATTTCTAAAGCCTAATCTCGAAAGCACTCACATTTGAGAAAATCTAAGTCTTACTCTTAAATTTTCCTTAAATTTCAATGAATCTAGTCTGAACATTCTCAAATACGAATCTCATAACACAATTAGGTAACTTGTATTTGACAGACAGGGGAGCCGTGATAAGAGAATTAGGGAGGTAGATAAAGAAGTAAAGGAGGCAGGTCTTTCACAACTAGGCAATGTTTATAGAAAAAGTCTGAGTTTTCTTTCTGCTGGTCCATGTTTTCCTGCGTTCAGTTGTGACGTCATAATGCGCTCGGTATGAGTCGAGAAAGATATGTTTTTTCTAGTGAATGTGGGTCTTTGATGGATTAGAATTCATTTATCCATCAGGTCATACATTTAATTCTTTCATGTTTCAAATTTCTCAAGGGTGTAGGCAACCGCGGATGTATCGTAAATACGGTTGGGAAAGGCTCTTGTGGTCAGATTGTAATGCGTTGCGAATGCCTTTTGTTTGAGCATTTAAATACTCCACCAGATAGCATTAGTCCTTTTACAATAGCTATACTCACGCAAGTGAACACGGCTGTACTTCCCATTCTCTGACACACAAGAGCGCTACAGCATATCTATCTGTGTGAAGTCAGAGGGTCGTCACTCTTCCGTGAAATGTCGTTGTAATAACTTCAACTAAGGAGGTTGCCGTTTTTCAAAACATTGGGAGAAAAATAAAGCCATTCCCGTATTTAAGTCATCAGTTTGAACAGGATTTACGTCTATATTCTTTTGCGGTTATCGAAAGAGATTGGTCGTCACTCTTTCATCAGATATACTGTCTAGAGGATATCGCTATACTAGTTCATCCACCACTCGAAAGATGCAGAAAGAAGGAGCGAATCGCCCGATGGGCTATGGCTTGACCGCTGAACTTGAGTTGAAAAAGCAGGAGAGATACGATGCTGATGAAGAACAAGCCGCCCTTGCGTGGATAGAAGCCGTTCTTGATAAACCAGGGTTATTTGATGACATCAGTGGGGCAAATGCAGTGCAGCTGGTTTTCAAGGATGGGACAATACTTTGTGACTTGATAAATACGCTACAGCCAGGTAGCGTAAAGCGCATAAACCATCAGAAAATGCCGTTTTTTAAGATGGAGAACATAGGTAATTTCCTAACAGCTTGCGAGGCGTATGGCGTAGCGAAGGCAGACCTCTTTCAAACGGTTGATCTGTTTGAAGGAAGGAACATGATCGCTGTTATAAATTGCATACATTCATTAGGTCGGAAAGCCCACCAGAAATTCGATGGTCCAGTCTTGGGTCCGAGAGAATCGACGAAAAATGTTCGGAAGTTTTCCGCTGATCAGCTCAAAGCTGGATCTGGAATTATCGGTTTGCAGATGGGGACGAACAAAGTAGCAACAGCAGCTGGAATTAACATGGGTAAGCCCCGCGGAATAACAAGTAAGCATTGAGAATATTTGACAAGAAATCCGATAGATGGGATTCACTGCGAACTGAAACTATTAAGCAAAGGGTCGCACCCGTTTAGACTGAAATGGGCTTTTTATATTTGTTAAGTAATATATGTAGATTTTTGTAATTGTTGATTTTAATGAACAAATTCGTTACATAGTCATACGATAGAGCTTCTTCAGATAACAAGATTCATTTTGCGTTTATCTTTGTTGATTTTTGTGACGGAAGATTATAAAACGTTGTTTGGAAAGTTAGAGAAAAACAGTGCAAAGTTTTAGAGATAGCGCACGAATTTTTAGTTCAATGTTTCAGATGCACTACGAACACGTAAACAGAATTCTTCTAGGACCTTACTACCGATTGAAGTCATCACATCTATTTAGACGCAGATTTACAAATTCCAGCTTTAACAGAGTCTTAAAGAAAAACGGCTATTAACAATATTGAAAACATCTCAGGGTATTGTAATACGGGAAGTACGATTGCTTTACAATCAGATTTAATTTCAATCGATTGAAAACTATTTGAATAGCAGGAGGTATTTATTGAAGAATATCAAAGTTTTAATGGAATTTCCTTGAAGTGGTGGGGAATTTCAAATCGGTAAATATTACAGCCTATGTAGTAATGCAAAATTTGCTTGCTAACGAAATCTGTTGTGGCCAAGTAAAGTTTAAAATTCCTGGCTTTAACTACAATAGATGTATTTGAGTATGAAGTGAAGTCATGATGTGTGAATTTTGTTTCCTATTCTTTTTAGAAAATTTACAGCGAAATTTCAGAGTTATTGTAGCAATTTGTCAATATCTATGTTTCTCAACAAACGTTCTCCACATAAGCACTATTGTATGAGGTACATAGTTGATTTCTTGCTGGAATGGCAAGTCTGAGTTTCCTCTTTTGTTCTTAATTTTGGGGGTCATATTGCACTTTTTTGAAAATTTCACTCATCATAGCATTTTATAATGACCCCCCCATTTTAGCAAAATGTGGGCATCACCAATATCAGCAAAATTTTCAGTCATTTTCATCCGATTATTGATAAGTCAACTCTCCATTAAGCACTTCACAACCCTTGTCAGGTGGAACACTGTTTACCACTACATCCAATTTTCGCTTAGCACCATCTGGAGGGATCAACTCTTCTACTTCCTTCAGGGTTTCTGCGATTTTCCTCCACTTTATCAAAAGTCTAGAAGAATATCCACCCCCCC